>AWOL01S0003808.1:0-88055 GCA_000715115.1 Nicotiana otophora
GCTGATGCAGGCAGGTTGCAAGCAGTTCAATGAAATGATTTGCAGCAGCTTCTTATTAAACAGACAGATTGCAAGCAGCTCATGCAGACAACTTACAAGCAGCCAAAGAAAAGCCTTGCAGCTGCTTCCTGAAAAGCCTCGCAGCTGCTTCCTTTCTTCTATAAATAGAGGAGAATTCAGTTCATTATGTACAACAGTTTGAAGTTGAATAAAAATATCAATCTCCCTCTATACTTGTCTTCGGTTTCTTTACTTTATAGTTTTTATTTTATAACAGTTCTAAATATAAAAGGTATATATATAAAATAGAAAATTTAAAAATAAATGGTTCTAAATATAAAAGGTAGGGTATCTTTTTTTATTGTATAAATTTAAAGAAAAATATATCACATAAATTAGGACAAAGAAATTAATTTATAAGACTTAAATTTTTAATTGAATCAGATTATTAAAATCTTGTTATCAGATTAATGATCATGAAGACTTTGTTCCCACATAGGATTGAGTATTGACCATAATTTTTTTTGTTTCATTTCAGATATTTACCTATTCCACATTTACCATTTGAATTAGAAAATGAAAAATATAAAACAAGAATAGGTAATTACATTTTATTTGGTTTTGAGAAAATAATACTATTAATTAACACAGAGCAGTTAAGTAGAAGCTAAATTAAGGTGAAAACAAATTAGCCTCAACGTTTGGAGTCTCTTTATACAATATTTGGATCATTGTTACACATCATTTTATAATGTATTGTATTGTATCGTTTTATGGATACAATGTTTGAATAGATTATATCGTTTGCTATTGTTAAATAACATTTTTGTTGTTTGGTTTGACTGTATTGTACTGTACGGTAATTGATCAATTCCCCGAAAATACCTACAATTGTTTTAAATAAAATTTATCAAGAATTACATATAAAATAAGAAAACATATTTCTACTAATTCATCATTAATTACGTAGCATGGAACCAAGAGCAAAAATCTGGAAAACAAAAGATTAACTAATATTAGCAACAACCAAAAAAAAATTAAAACGATGGAAAGAGACAAAGAATCGAACGGAGACTTGGATAAAAAGAACGTGGCAAACCAACTCTAGAAACTATGGAAGAAGACAAAGTAGGTTAATAAGTTGGAGATTTAGAATTAAAATAAAAAATAATTAAATGATAAAATAGAATTATAGAGTAATAAGTAAGGGCATAATTGAAAAATAAAATAGGAAACGATCCCACCACACCTAATCGGTTGTTTCATAAAATGGGAGGTTTTGGTTATTCCGAAACAATGCATTTAACAATACGATATAATCAATTTTAAATAAACAATCAAAACAAACATTGTTTTATGATAACAATACAATATGATACAACGGGTAATAACCATCCAAACAAGCTGTTAAGGCTAAATATAATAACCGGAATTGCAACGACAAATATAGCAAGAAGTATAAACCCATAGCTACCTTAATAGCCTAATGGTTGTTACATATGGTTTTATAAATATCTGTATTGTAGTGTATTGCATTATATTGATGAATATAATATTTGGATAGGTAGTTGGTATTTAACTTAAAGTATATATATTTATATGTATATCGCCTCATGTTTCACTCGTGTTTCGTGGAATTCGGATGTAAAATATATTGATTTATATTAATTTGTGATGTTTTTATGTGTAGGAATCATCCGAAAGCAATTGGGGGCAAAAGGTGCTAGATTAAAGCCAAAACGTAGGAAAATGGAAAATGTGGAATTCCAGCGCCCCACGCCACCTGTGGCGCTGTGGACAGAATGTTTAAATTGTCAGCGCCAGGGCCAGCACCCCACGCTGCCCTGGACGTTGGTGACAGGAAATTCTCTCACTTTTGTCTGGGATAAGGTTATTTCGGCCCTAGACCTACCAAACGTGTATAAAAGCAAGACTAAGCCTATTTTTTGAGGGGAGACGCCATTTTGAAGGGAAAATACACACGAGAAACATCAGGGAGCGTGAATATCTCAGTTTTCTTCATCGTTTCTTAGTATTTTCAATTATCCAACACTTATGAAATTGTTTGATACTATCATGAGTGGATAAAACCCATAGTTCTAGGGTTATGATTTAGACATGAATATTGTTGTTTAACGTTGACTTAACCTTAATAATAATTCACCAATATATGATTGTTTCTTCAATTCTGTGATTAATTGCTTAATTGTCTAGCCAATAGTTAGGTTCTAGTTATTATATATGCTATGCTTGGGAAAGCCATGTTTAGATTAGAGAAGAATTGAAGAGAGCACGATCTTAACTCTGAGGTGGGGGGGAGGGGAGGGGGGCAGATTTATAGTTAGAATAGGAATATACCTAGTCACCGTGCTTAATTAAATATCGTAATCTTAATGCGTTCTTAATAGATTGATTTCATAGGAATATATACGTTAATTTATTTTGAATAGGCGAGTAGTACTTCAGGAGAAGGCTACGAGAGCAATTGTTCGATTAATTAGCAACCATGAGTGAATTGTATGAAAGTGCGAGTTAACTAAAACACAATAGGATTGGTGAATCGATCACAACCCTGGAATATTTGTCTCTACTGAATACACAATAATCATTTTGCTGCTTGATAATTTAGTTACTAGTTAGAATTATTGTTTAGTATAATCACACTTTTGAACTCGGATTGGCTCGACTGAATAACAATCTTGGTGAATTTAGTGGGTAGTTAATATAAGTCTCCGTGGGTTCGACACTCGACTTATTATCTTATTACTTGTATGATCACGTATACTTGCGTGTGCGTTTTGGAGCAACAAGTTTTTGGCGCTGTTGTTGGGGACTTGAATATTGACTACTTTCTAGTTTTAGCTATAATTGTTTATTTTGTCAAGTTTAACGTTACTTAATTATTGCTCTGCTCTCAAAAACCTTGATTGAATGCGAAAGGTTAGAAGCTAGGATAGACTTCAAGGCTTTGATCCCGAACCTGAGAGAACATTTCACAGGAGGTTGAGGGAAGCAAGGGACACAAATAATATTTAGGCACTTGTTAAATTTTCTTTGAACATGGCAGAGAAGCAGCATATGGAGGTTTAGGAGGTAGCGATGCCTAGCATTGCTAATGTCACCTCCAGCATTGTGAATCCCATAATTACTTGGCACTTTGAGCTAAAACAAAGCATGATCCCGCTACTTCATGTGAATGGGCAGTTTATGGGTCTTTCACACGAGGATCCACAACAGCATATCCTGAACTTCTTGGAGATTAGTGATACTTGCATCACTAACGGAGTCACTCCAAACTATGAGAGGCTCACACTTTTCCCATTCTCTCTGTTGTGCGAAGCAAAGCGATGGCTGAAGGCAGAACCAACTAATTCTATTACATCATGGAATGATCTGGCAAGGAAATATTTGGCAAGGTTATTCCCTTCATGCAAAACATCAAAGATCAAAAGAGAGATCGTCGCCTTCAAACAAAAATCGGGAGAGTCTTTATACTCAGCTTGGGAGAGGTTCAAGGGGATGCTCAGAGACTGTACTCATCACTATCAGACAAACGAAGTGTTAGCTCACACTTTCATAGAAGGGCTACATCTTGAGACAAAGATTATGGTAGATGCTGCAGCTGGAGGTCAAGTGTTGGAGAAAGGCTTTGATGAGATATATGTGTTATTGAACAAATTCTCCAAAAGCAATCCTGATTGGCAGGGAGAGATGGGCAGACACACAGTGCAAAAAGCTACAGGGGTTCTCGAGTTAGATGTCGTCTCGGCATTATCAACGTAGATTTTCATATTTACCAACCAAGTCAATCAGATGACCTTGGTTATTAACAAGCAACAAGCCCAGCCAGTGCAACAGGTTCAATTGTTTTGTGAAGTATGTGGAGAGGTTCACACGAACAACTTATGCCCAGTTAATCCAGAGTCTGTCTGTTTTGTGGGTAATGCAAATGGGGTCCAGACAAACTAGTATGGGAACACTTACAATCCTAACTGGAGGAACCACCCAAACCTCTCTTGGGGTGGAAATCAAGGTGCTTAAAATCAATACAGGCCACAAGCACCTCAACAACAATATAGACCACCTCAGGCTAAACAACATGCAAACTCGACGAGTCACCTTGAGGAGATGATGAGGAAATTAATGGCCGACCAGCAGGCCCAAGCAGCAGAGATGATGAAGAAATTGATGGTTGACCGGCAGGCCCAAGCAGCAGCGATGAGAAAATAGGAGCGACAAATGGGGCAAATTGCCAGTGCCCAAAATACTCGACCAGTTGGAGCTCTTCCAAGCGACACTGAGGCTAATACTAAGGCATCTATTAATATTGTGTCATTGAGGAATGGGAGACAGTTTGAGGAAGTCTAGTCAAAAGAGAGAAAATAGGTGACCTTTAATGAGAAGCCGACCACCATAGAAGCAGAATCGGAAAAATCAAAGGATTCAGAAAAGCCAGCGGAAGATGCGGTGGCTAAGCAACCCCACCATTAGTTACAAGGCCACCACCCTCGTTCTCTCAAATATTGCAGAAAGTGAAGGATAATTCTGCATATACAAAGTTTCTTTATATTTTTAAGCAAGTGCAAATCAATATTCCACTGGTAAACATCCTGCAAGAAGTGCCCAAATAAGCTAAATACATTAAGGACATAGTGGTAAATAAAAGGACGTTGACCGAGTTCGAGACCGTGCCACTCACTAAGGAATATAGCTCAAGAATTCAAAGCAAGCTACCTCAGAAATTGAAGGATCTGGGTAGTTTCACTATCCAAATCTCGATTGGTAAGCATGCAGTCGGGCGAGCTTTGTGTGATCTTGGAGTGAGCATCAATTTGATGTCGCTATATGTGTTCAGATAATTGGGGTTGGGTGAGCCTCTCCCAACAACGGTAATCTTACAGTTGGTTGATCGCTCCCTTGCTCATCCTCATAAAGTGATTGAAGATGTGTTAGTTCAAGTGGGTTCTTTCATATTTTCTGTTGATTTCATTATCTTGGACTACGAGCATGATCAGGAAGTCCCACTTATTTTGGGGCATCCATTCTTAGCCACATGCCGAGCTATTATTGATGTATGTGAAGTAAAGATGACGATGAGAGTAGGTGATCGAGTAGAGATATTCAATATGTATAAAGCACTCATATTTCCAGTCCACTATGAAGAGTTATCCATGATTTATGTGGTGGAAAGCATTGCTACATCATTGGTTCCTTATATGAGCCCCATAGATCATCTTGAACGAGCATTGATTGGGGATGAAGAAGACAGTGAAGACGAGATAATAGGAGAAATTGAGAAAGTACTTGACATGTCTTGCAGTTATGTCCATGGGGTTGGGAGATTTGAGGAGTTGGACATGCCTGTCACTCTGACCACTCCTAAGCCATCTATTGAAGAAACTCCAAAGCTAGAACTTAAGACCCTTCCAGCGCATCTGCGCTATGCTTATTTTGGGAACTCTAAGACATTGCCAGTGATTATCTCATCCAGCTTGACTAATGTACAAGAAGAAAAATTGCTTAGAATACTTCGCGAGCATAAAAAGGCTATAGGGTGGACAATTGTTGACATCAAGGAAATCAGTCCATCATTTTGCATGCATAAAATCTTTCTAGAAGATGGACACCGCCCCAGTGTTGAGCAGCAAAGGAGATTAAATCCCATTATGAAAGAGGCTGTGAAGAAGGAAGTAATTAAGTGGCTCGATGCATGTATCATCTTTGTTATCTCTGGCAGCAATTGGGTAAGCCCAGTGCAATGTGTACCTAAAAGGGGGGGATGACTCTGGTAGAGAATGAGAAAAATGAGCTAATTCCTACTTGCACCGTGACAGGGTGGAGAGTTTGCATTGATTACAGAAGGCTCAACAAAGCAACCCGCAAGGACCACTTCCCACTTCCATTCATTGACCAAATGTTGGACAGATTGGCGGGGCATGAATATTATTGCTTCCTTGATGGTTATTCAGGGTACAACCAGATTATCATATGCCTAGAGTATCAAATGGTTCCTTATGGCACTTTCGCCTTCAAGCGAATGCCGTTTGGTCTTTGTAATGCACCAACCACTTTCCAGAGATGCATGATGGCTATTTTCACCAATATGGTGGAAATATTTGTGGAAGTCTTTATGGATAATTTTTCAGTCTTTGGCTCTTCTTATGATGCCTGTTTGAAGAATTTGAGCAAGGTCTTGGCCCCTTGTAAAGAAATAAATCTAGTGTTAAATTGAGAAAAGTGTCATTTTATGGTGCAAGAAGGCATCGTGTTGGGCCACAGAGTGTCAAGGAGCGACATTGAAATTGATAAGGCGAAGGTGGAGGCGGTTGAAAAATTACCTCCACCCATTTCTGTGAAGGGTATCCGAAGTTTCTTGGGACACGCGGGATTCTATAGACGCTTTATTAAGGATTTTTCAAACATTGCTACTCCCTTGTGCAGGTTGCTTGAAAAGGATGCTACTTTCAATTTTGATGACGCCTGCATCAAGGAATTTGAAGAGCTCAAAAAGCAGTAGGTGGCTGCCCCTATTATTGCGGTACTGGATTGGTCCTTACCATTTGAACTTATGTGTGATGCAATTGATTATGCTATTGGGGCAGTGCTAGGCCAAAGGAAGGACAAGATATTTTATTCCATCTACTATGCGAGTAAGACCCTTGATGATGCACATCTGAATTACACCACCACTTAAAAGGAGTTGTTGGACGTTATGTGGGCCTTTGAGAAATTTCAGGCATACTTGGTGGGAACAAAAGTCATAGTCCATACCGATCATGCAGCAATCAGGTATCTATTTACAAAAAAAGAATCTGAGGCTATATTGATGCGCTGGGTTTTGTTGTTACAGGAATTTGATGTAGAAATACGAGATAGAAAGGGCATAGAGAACCAAATAGCTGATCATCTATCAAGGCTGGAAAATCATGACCACGTGGAGGAGGGTGGACAAATTAAAGAGGCATTTCCTGATGAGCAACTTTTTGCTACCACCCAAGACCCTCCCCCATGGTATGCGGACTATGTGAATTATGTTCTAAGTGGGGTACTTCCTCCTGAAATTGAATCTGAAGCTAGAAAGAGGTTTCTACATGATGTGAACTTCTACTACTGGATGAGCCATACTTGTACAAACAGTGTGTTGATCAGTTGATGAGGAGATGCATTCCAGAAAATGAGGTAGAATTAGTGTTGTATGATTGTCATGCATCACCTTATGGGGGTCATCATGGAGGTGATAGAACAATTGCAAAGGTATTACAATCTGGGTTCTTTAGCCAACATTATTCAAGGATACCCATGCATTTGTTAAGAAGTGTGACCAATGTTAAAGAACAGGAACAATCACAAAGAGGCATGAGATACCTTTGAATAACACCCTGAAGGTCGAGATTTGTTATGTGTGGGGGATAGATTTTATAGGACCATTCCCATTGTCCAGAGGAAACAAATACATCTTGATAGTAGTTGACTACGTGTCAAAATGGGTAGAGGCGATCGCATTGCCAATAAATGATGCTATGGTGGTAGCTGCGTTTGTGAAAAAGAATATATTTTCGAAGTTTGGGACTCCACGTGCCTTGATTAGTGATGAAGGGACACATTTTTGCAATCGGTTGTTGAATAACCTTCTAGCTAAATATGGAGTCCGCCATAGAATTGCTACGACATATCATCCTCAAACAAGTGGACAAGTTGAGGTGTCTAAGAGAGAAATAAAGCAAATATTAGAGAAGACGGTGAGTGTGAATAGGAAGGATTGGGCTGCAAAGTTATATGATGTCTTGTGGGCACATAGAATTGCATACAAAACACCAATTGGGGTGTCTCCGTATAAGCTTGTCTATGGGAAGGCATGTCACTTGCTTGTTGAACTTGAACACAAGGTGTACTGGCCATTAAAAAGTTGAATATGGACCTTGAAGCCGCGGGCGAGAAGAGACTCTTGTAGTTGAATGAGTTAGATGAGTTCAGGCTGCACTCTTACAAAAATGCTAAGCTTTACAAAGAGAAAATGAAAAGATGACATGACAAGCGTATCAAACCACGTCACTTCGAACCATGCCAACCGGTATTATTGTTCAATTCTAGGCTCAAGTTGTTCCCTGGAAGGTTAAAATCGAGATAATCAGGCCCATTTGAGGTGGTTAGAGTCACTCTTTATGGTGCAATTGAGTTATGCGCTTTAAATGGTGAAAGAAATTTTTTAGTGAATGGACACAGAGTCAAGCACTATTGGGGAGGAATAGTTGATCGTGAGAAGGCCAAAGTAGTACTCGCTGATGAGTAAGCGAGATCCTGCATCGTGCCGCGATGTTAAATCAGGCGTTTGTTGGGAGGCAACCTAATTTTTATTACTTTCATAGCTTAGTTTTTTTAAATTATTTAGTTAGAGTAGAGTAGAGTTTGCATTGTTTTTGTAGACATAGAATTTATAGGTAGAATGACGTGGGGCATGTAAATTGGATATATAAAGGGCTCGAGGGATCAGGATATTACTTCAAAAACAAATCGTGAATCAGCGCCCCACGCTGCCTGGGGTGCCCTTTACAGAATGTCCAAACCCCTCAGCGCCAGGCCTAGCGTGGGGCGCTATGCTGGGGAGTGCAGGTAAGTTTTTATTTTCGTTTTTTGTTTTGTTTTATTTATTAGATTAATAACCCATACACATACATAACTCAAATTAAAATATAAAAACCCCTCCCAAACACCCATTTCTCACTAGCTCCCTCTCTCTCATGCTCAACGTCTCTGCCCACGACCCTTCTCCCTCCTCTCTCTAAAATTTCTCCAACTTCTCTCTTGCTCTCATCCTAAATTCTACCAGTATGTTTTCTTCTTCTTCTTCTTCTTCTTCTTCTTCTTCTTCTTCTTCTTCTTCTTCTTCTNAGGCGATCGCATTGCCAATAAATGATGCTATGGTGGTAGCTGCGTTTGTGAAAAAGAATATATTTTCGAAGTTTGGGACTCCACGTGCCTTGATTAGTGATGAAGGGACACATTTTTGCAATCGGTTGTTGAATAACCTTCTAGCTAAATATGGAGTCCGCCATAGAATTGCTACGACATATCATCCTCAAACAAGTGGACAAGTTGAGGTGTCTAAGAGAGAAATAAAGCAAATATTAGAGAAGACGGTGAGTGTGAATAGGAAGGATTGGGCTGCAAAGTTATATGATGTCTTGTGGGCACATAGAATTGCATACAAAACACCAATTGGGGTGTCTCCGTATAAGCTTGTCTATGGGAAGGCATGTCACTTGCTTGTTGAACTTGAACACAAGGTGTACTGGCCATTAAAAAGTTGAATATGGACCTTGAAGCCGCGGGCGAGAAGAGACTCTTGTAGTTGAATGAGTTAGATGAGTTCAGGCTGCACTCTTACAAAAATGCTAAGCTTTACAAAGAGAAAATGAAAAGATGACATGACAAGCGTATCAAACCACGTCACTTCGAACCATGCCAACCGGTATTATTGTTCAATTCTAGGCTCAAGTTGTTCCCTGGAAGGTTAAAATCGAGATAATCAGGCCCATTTGAGGTGGTTAGAGTCACTCTTTATGGTGCAATTGAGTTATGCGCTTTAAATGGTGAAAGAAATTTTTTAGTGAATGGACACAGAGTCAAGCACTATTGGGGAGGAATAGTTGATCGTGAGAAGGCCAAAGTAGTACTCGCTGATGAGTAAGCGAGATCCTGCATCGTGCCGCGATGTTAAATCAGGCGTTTGTTGGGAGGCAACCTAATTTTTATTACTTTCATAGCTTAGTTTTTTTAAATTATTTAGTTAGAGTAGAGTAGAGTTTGCATTGTTTTTGTAGACATAGAATTTATAGGTAGAATGACGTGGGGCATGTAAATTGGATATATAAAGGGCTCGAGGGATCAGGATATTACTTCAAAAACAAATCGTGAATCAGCGCCCCACGCTGCCTGGGGTGCCCTTTACAGAATGTCCAAACCCCTCAGCGCCAGGCCTAGCGTGGGGCGCTATGCTGGGGAGTGCAGGTAAGTTTTTATTTTCGTTTTTTGTTTTGTTTTATTTATTAGATTAATAACCCATACACATACATAACTCAAATTAAAATATAAAAACCCCTCCCAAACACCCATTTCTCACTAGCTCCCTCTCTCTCATGCTCAACGTCTCTGCCCACGACCCTTCTCCCTCCTCTCTCTAAAATTTCTCCAACTTCTCTCTTGCTCTCATCCTAAATTCTACCAGTATGTTTTCTTCTTCTTCTTCTTCTTCTTCTTCTTCTTCTTCTTCTTCTTCTTCTTCTTCTTCTTCTAATAATAGGTAGATGATAATAAACATCCCACCTCTCAAATACCCTAATCCCCAAAATTTGCACCTAAGTTGCTACTTAAGACTTGTTCTATGGTGGGTGGTCCAACATTAGTTGTGGTTGTATTGTATACAGAGTAGTAAACTAGAATTCCCTCTACTTCATTGAAATTTTAGAGGGACACCATGTTCCACCATTATTCAACTAAAGTGCACACACTTCATGCCCACAAGGTGTTTGCTAAAATGCTTGAATGAATATTATGTGCGCCGGTGAAGTCTAAGTAATCGAGTGTAGTTGTATATGCTATCGGGCAAAGTGTGGGGTGTGTGAGGATGAGTTTACGTACTTAGGAGCTTGGTTTTAATGCACACATGTAGCCCACACCATGTATCCTATATTATGTATGTATATTGTAGCACTTTGTATGATTAGCTAATTTAGTGTAGTAGTTGTAAAAATGAAGTACCATATGCCACTTGCTTGCATTGAGGTTAATTCACTTCGCCATGATCAATCACTTATTTGTGTTGCATAGTTAGTGCCTTTTAGCTATTGTGTGGCATGGGGAAGTCTTGAGTACCCATTGCCTTGTGGTGCAATACTTATGCGTTTTAAACCACGATTGTGAGTAAAATACATTGAGCCTTCGATTTTAATTGTGGGGTCATTTTTGACTCGCACGATAACCTTAGGTGGATTTCTTGATTCGTTCTCACATTCATGCTTATTTGTGTTGTAGGGTGCTATGGCTCGTGATAATGCAAACAAAGGAAAGGGAATAGGAAATTCCTCCACCACTGCACCCGCGCCCAAAAAGCACAAGCAAAGAGAAGGATCCTCGAGGCAAGCTAAGCGAAAACAAGTTACCGAGGGATCACAACAGGCACCATTCCAACCGAGGCTTCGTTTGAAACTAGTCAGTGATGCTGTTATTGCATGGCATAGAGACTTCATGCCATATGGGCGGTACGTCTCTAAGATGGGGATTAATGTGAAAGCTTTAGAAAAGAACTTCCCGGACGTGTTTGGCCGGTTGCGAGAATAACACATGGACAAACTCATAGAATGCCCCGGCCATGCAAATTTGAGCATAGTGCGGGAACTGTACGCCAACTGGAATGCGGACTTGTTCCGGTCACATGTCCATGGAATAGACGTGCCATTGAATAGGCAGGCCTTATGTGAATTGTTGGGGGTTGAGAACTCTGACCTGAGGGGGCTAAAGAAATTATTTAAATGCCCAAGCTACACGGCGATAAGTCACACTCTTTGTGGCGTCGATTCAAATTCCAAGTGGACCAGAAAGCAAGGTGATATCCATCTTCAGACGGTTCGATCTGATTTCAATAAAACCGCTAAAGTGTGGCAGAGTTTCGTGCAAGCCCGACTCATGCTAGTTGAACACAACAGTGAATGCACTCGAGCTCGAGTGTGTGTAATATTCTTTTTGATGACTGGAAGACCCATTAATGTGAGTGGGATCATGCTGGGGAGACGGCCCACACACGATTTGGGCGGCATATTAAGAGGTTTTTCTTTGGCAACCTACTCATGCAGTATATGCTCTCCCGGGAGGTGCCGGAATACCCTGGGTATGACGAGGTGGTGGACGCTCCTAAAAGGCTGTTGGACATCACATCCTTGTTGGAGACTTTGTCTAAGCTCACTCAGGTAGCACGGAACGAAAGAGACGATATCTTCAACAGGTATCTTTATAACTCCTTGAATGTAATCATGAGCAGGATGGGTGTATTAGACGAGGAGCGTATGCATTTACGTAATGATTTGTCTAGTTCCACCAAAGAGATGTTAGGGATTGCACCTGGAAGCCCCGTTCACTCGTCGGAGGACGCAAACACTTGCAAAGGCTACGACACGGAGGATGAGATTGGTGATGATGTCACGGGGCCGATGGATTTGGTACCCCTGGGACTTGATGGTGATGCGCCCGGAGCTGCAGATGGCGGGCATGCTGAGGAGGAGGATCTTTTCACCCTACTTTGCTTTATATTTTTACATGCATCGGGGACCATGCATATGCTAAGTGTGGGGTAGGAGAACTACTACTTGTGATGTACGTTGTATAAATTGTATCAATTTGTTTCTTTTTTTAGTTTTTATTTAGTCTAGTTTGTTTTAGAAAAAAAACAAAAAAAAAACAAAAAGGAAAAAAGGAAAAAAAATATAAAAAGCTCAAACTTTTTCCGATGATGGATCTGTTGGACAATTTTCTTGAGGGACAATGTCCAATTAAAAACACCAAAAAGATTATTCTTTTTAGGATAGTTAGGTAGTATCCCTTGGTTTTTCTTTGGGCGTCGGTCTTTTTCCAAGAAATTGAGTTGTTGTGAGATACCTAGTGACATGTTTGGTGCTGGCATATTAGACTATGACATGCAATCTATCTTCCCATGCATTTGGTTTGAATTGTGATACCTAAGTAAAGTAAATATCCTATTTTGTGATGCCTTTTCTGAGTTGTTCGACTTGTATACCACATAGTGCATCATTACTTAAATTTCTCAATTATATGTGCTTGCTTGACTTGAGAGTTGAACAGAACCGTCTTGATTGAGTCATGTGCAATGTATGTGTGAGGAATTGTGATTCTTTGTGCTATCCTGTGTAGTCTAGAACTTGCCTTATGTGTTAAGCGAAGCGAATTTGTTAAGTTGTGTTAATCTAGGAGATGACGTAGGCGTTTCTTGCTTGAGCATAGATATGTTTGTCACTTAAAGATAAAAGTTTCCGTTGCTAGCCCCTTTGAGCATATAGACCTCTTCTTTGGCACCCACATTACAAGTCGTACCCCTATTTTGTTCTTAATTTGAGATTCTTGAACCTGTACCTCCTAAGGCACTTAGTCTCTAAAAGAAGTAAGGTGAGAGATTTGGGAGTAGCTTTTGAGTAGAACCATGGAAGGGCCCTTTGGTCCACTAAAGTTGAAAAAAGGTCACTAGCCGATGAACTTTAATGTATGGAGTGTGGGTAGAAAAAAGAAAAGAGAAAAAGAAAAAAAAGAATGATAGTCAAATAATGTAGAAAAATAAACACCCCCTAATCTTACTAATTTGTGCTAGTGGGAGTATAGAAGTGCTTAATGAAAATAAGGGTTGTGCTATATATGGTTTGTGGCGAGTGAATTGGTTGAGAAGAATATGTGCTCGATTTGTGAGTATAGTGTGATAAGTAGGGATTTTGACTACATATTTGCACTCTTACTTGTAGAAGCATTGGAAAAAGAGCCAAAACGATAAAATTCAACTCAAGAAGGAGTATTTTTGGACAAGGACTAAAACCAAGTAAAAAGAGCAAAGTGCGAACCGCACAATATTTTGTACGGCAGCAGACTATGAAGGACCTCTGACAGAAGTCCTTTGCAAAGTGCGGGCCACACAATTATTGTGCGGCCGCAGAAGATGAGGTTCAGAGAGATGGAGTTCTGAGTCCATGAAGAAGTGCGGACCACACTATTATTGTGCTGCCGCATGATTCAAGAGTGCGGCTGCACTCAGAAATGTACGATCCGCAGAAGTCCATCCTGTCAAGCTCAAATTCAAGAGTGCGGCCACACTCAAAAATATGCGGTCCGCAGAATCTAAAGACGTGCGGCCACAACCCAGAATTTTATCCATCCTGTCAGGCCCAGCTTCAAAGTTTGGACCGCACACAGAATTGTGCGGCCGCAGAACCTCAACAGGGGCAATTTTGTCCGATAATTTCAGCTGTGTATAAATAGTTCTTTTTGTCAAATTTAGGTTAAGTTTGAACTCCAGAAAAGTAGATAGCCATTTTTCCTTTACTGCTTTGGGAAGCTTTGTAATAGTTTATCATTTTTACATTGGATTTTCATCCCTTTATCATCTATTATGAGTTTAATCTTAATTCCTTCCTTAGTTTCTTCATTTTTGCCTATGAGTAGCTAAATCTCTAGCCAGGGTTGTGACCCAACCCTAGTGTGGGTACCTAATGGGTTTTTGATTTAGGGCTTGTTTAAGGTTGGGTGTATGATATTTAGCCTATTTATTGCTTGAATTTAGGAATTAATGGTTGCAAATATTGATTAATGCCTAATTGACTTAGTCTCTACTTGAGAAAGAAAGACTAAGTCTAGGAAAACTTGGCTAACAAGCAATTGGGGTGAACTCAAAAAATTGATAGCCCTAATTAAAGGGTTGAATCTAGAGATAGTAAGACCCGACTTGAGCATATATTAACGGTTTTGTGATCTACCCATTTGGAATTGAGAAAGCCAAATTGGGCAAAACCACTCTAACTACCGAGAGGTATTGAGTGGGTAATCGCGTGTTGATTACTATATTACACCTCGACCAACGAAATATGCCCTAAAGCCCATAACCCGTTAGGTAACTACCTAGGTGAAAGTCACAACCCGAGATCTTTTATAAACTTGAAAAACGACAACACCAAAAATATTGTTCTATAACTTTACATTTACAAACAATAACATAAATTTTAGAAGTAGAAAGAAACAACCAAGTATGTGGAAGTGCATTTTAGGCACATCATACACCTAGTCTAAGTATATACCTAATCCAATATAAGCTCTCTGAGGAATCGACCCCGACTCAAAGTTGGGTAATTATAATTACATCGACCGCTTCACAATCCCAATCAGTGGTGTGAATTTGGGCGACATCAATTTTTGGCGTCGTTGCTGGGGATCTAAAAACGGATCTAGATATATATTTGGTTTTGTGTGTGACTTGTCTTCTTTTCCTTCCAAGTTACTAACCTTTTTGTGAATCGATTGTAGGTTAAAAAATGGCTCTCAACAATAATCCTCTTAGAAACTTGCCTTTGGGGGAGGAAGTGGACGATGACCAAGATGATGTGGTTCCTCTTGAACCTCAAGCATATAGGCGAGGATGACCTCCTCATGACAATACTCCCGTCCCTCTCCCCTCCCCTCCCCACCTCCATCAAGAGCGGCTCCACACTGAGTGCTGCCAAACGAAGGATACACAAGTGCCATAGTTCCGCCCCGCATTAGGGCGAACAACTTCCAAATCATCAATGTTATGCTCACATTGCTAGAGCAACGGGGATTCTTCACCGGGGCTCCAAGTCAAAATGCATACAAACACTTGAATGGGTTTGTGGACACTTGCTGGGGGAGTAAACAGGCCAACGTCTTCGAGGATGCTCTAAGGTTGAGGCTATTTCCCTTCTCTCTATGGGGAAAAGTCTTGGATTGGTTAGAAAGATTGCCAAACCATTCTATCCATACATGGGATGAATTGGCGTAAAAAATCATTGCCAAGTTCTTTTCTCCCGGGCATATGGCTACTCTTCGAGACGAGATTCTAGCATTCAAGCAAGAACCCAATAAGCCTTTGCACGAGATTTGGGAGAGGTACCGTACTATGGTGAAAGAGTGCCCGAATAATGACATGACTGAGGCTATAATTCAACAAACCTTCTATAGGGGGATCTATACTACCAATCAGTGTGTGGTCAACCAATTTGCCGGTGGGAATTTTATGACAACACCATATGCTGAAGCTTGTGAGATTTTAGATGAAATGGCGGATACTTCATCGGCATGGAAAAGTAAAGATAATGTTCCTCAAGGTGATCCAAATGTGATTCACTTACACAAAGAATTACATGATCATGGGCAAGCAATTGCCGAGTTGACCACAACAATAAATCAATTAGCCAAATCTCAACTTCAACAAGTTCAAGGTCCTAAGCAAATAAATGCAATGTAAGGTGTTAACATGATGGTGAACAAGTGAAGGCAAAAGGGTCAACAAGTGCAAAACCGTGTGGAACAATTTGTGCAAGATGATAGTGGGTTTGAACAAGACGAAACATATAATGAGCAAGAGGAAGAAGTGCAATATGTGAGCAACTACCAAGGGCAAAGAAACAACTCTCAAGGCCCGAATCAAGAACAATGGCGATCTCAAGGAAACCAAGGAAATTAGAACAATAAAAACCACCAAGGCAATTGGAGTGGTGGTAACAATAATCAAAGCAATTGGAATAATCAAGGATACCAAGGCAATTGGAGTGGAAACAATCAAGGATATTGGGGAGGCAACAACCAAGGGGGTTGGAATAATAACCAAGGGAATCGAGGGTCGGGCTTTCAAAGGCCCCCGATGTATCAACAACCAAGCAACCCGCCTCCTTATCCATCTCATGGTTCTAGCTCTTCCAATAATGAGATGAGATGGATTGAAAATATGTTCAAACAAATGTTGGAGCAAAATGCCGACTCCGATGCTCAACTAGCCTCTCACAACACTTCAATTCGCAATTTGAAGGTTCAATTAGGGCACATCTCGCAAACTTTAAACACTCGTCCAAAGGGGGCACTATCTAGTGACACGGTGGTGAACCCGAATGGTGGGAACAATACGGGACATGCCATGGCCATAACCACAAGGAGTGGAAAGGTGGGGAGGCAACAACCTCAAACCAAATAAGAATTATGGATGATGATGTAGTGATTCAAGAAGATGAAATTCCAAGCAATGTGGTTCAAGCTTATAAAGGAGTGAGAATTTATATTGATGAAAATGTGGAGGAGACTCAAGAAAAAGTGAACCCGTCTAGGGAACACGTGATTGACATACCGAAACCGGTAGTGCCAAAGGCCAAGGCAGCAATGCCAAGGCCTCCTCCTCCATACCCTCAAAGGCTCACCAAGAAAAATAGCGAGAACCAATTCAAGAAGTTTATTGAGATGATGAAGAGCTTATCCATTAATGTGCCATTGGTTGAGGCGCTAGAACAAATGCCCGGCTATGCAAAGTTCATGAAGGATTTGGTGACAAAGAAAAGATCAATGAATTATAAGACTATCAAACTGACACATCAAGTGAGTGCTATTGTGCACTCAATGGCTCCGAAATTGGAAGATCCCAGCGCTTTCACAATCCCTTGCACTATTGGGAGCGCCGACTTTGCCAAAGCTCTATGTGATCTAGGGGCGAGTATCAACTTGATGCCCTACTCGGTGTTCAAAACTTTGGGAATTGGGCAACCAAGACCCACATCTATGAGGTTACCAATGGCGGATCGTACTATGAAGAGACTATTGGGTATTATTGATGATGTGTTGGTTTGTGTTGATAAGTTCATCCTCCCAGTGGACTTTGTGATTCTTGATTGTGAAGTGGACTATGAGGTGCCTATTATCTTGGGTAGACCTTTCCTTGCTACGGGGAAGGCTCTTGTTGATGTGGAAGCCGGTAAGATCATCTTCCGGGTGAGCGATGACAAGGTGGTTTTCCATGTATGAAAATCTATGAGGCAACCGAATAGCAATGAAGTTTGTTCGTTTGTGGACATAGTGACCGAGGTGATTGTCGATGATGCTAGTGCCTTGATCAATGTTGATGATACTTTGGAGGCCGTATTGCTTAATCATGATGATGATGAGAAGGAAAGCTATGCGGAATGTGTAAATGCATTGCAAGGAATGGGGTCGTACACTTATGAACCTCGAAAATTGTCCTTAGATCTTGAAAACCGGAAGACTCCTCTAACAAAGCCCTCAATCGAGGAGCCTCCCACTTTGGAGTTAAAGCCATTGCCTTCACATCTCAGGTATGAATTCCTTGGGCCATGTTCTACTTTATCGGTTATTATTTCCTCTTATTTGACTAATGTGCAGGTAGACTCTACTTTAGCGATGCTACAAAAGAGGAAGAAAGCTATAGGATGGACATTGGTGGATATTCAGGGTATAAGCCCCGCCTTTTGCATGCACAAGATTATTTTGCAGGAGGATGCCAAACCCTCCGTTGAACATCAAAGAATATTAAATAAAGCAATGCAAGAGGTGGTGAATAAGGAGATCATAAAATGGTTGGATGTTGGGGTTGTTTACCTTATTTCTGATAGCTCCTGGACCTCTCTGGTGCAATGTGTACCAAACAAAGGGGGCATGACTGTGGTCACAAGTAAAAAGAATGTGTTGATCCCCACAAGAACGGTGACTGGGTGGAAAGTGTGTATGGACTATCGGAAGCTCAACAAAGTCACTCGAAAAGATCATTTCCCACTCTCATTCCTTGATCAAATGCTTGATAGGTTGGCCGGTCGAGCTTTCTATTGTTTCCTTGATGGATATTCCGGCTACAATCAAATTCTTATTACTCTGGAGGACCAAGAGAAAACTACTTTAACTTGTCCCTATGGTACTTTTGCATTCTTGCGAATCCCATTTGGGTTATGAAATGCATTAGCGACTTTTCAGCGGTGTATGATGGTCATCTTCACCGACATAGAGGAGGAGTTTATTGAGGTCTTCATGGATGACTTTTCCGTGGTTGGAAACTCTTTTGATGATTGCTTGAACAACTTGGATAAGGTCTTGGAAATATGTGATGAGACAAACTTGGTTTTAAATTGGGAGAAATGCCACTTCATGGTCGAGGAAGGCATTGTCCTCGGCCACAAAATTTCAAAGCATGGTATTGAGGTCGACAAGGCCAAAATAGAGGTGATCTCTAAATTCCCACCCCTACATCCGTGAAGGTAGTGAGGAGCTTCTTGGGTCATGCGGGGTTCTATCGCCGATTCATCAAGGACTTTTCCAAAGTGGTGAACCCCTTGTGTAAACTGTTGGAGAAAGATGCCAAGTTCCATTTCAATGAGGATTGTATGAAGGCATTCGAATCGCTCAAGTTCAAATTGACTACTACTCTTATTATCACCGTACCGGATTGAGTTTGCCATTCGAGCTCATGTGTGATGCAAGTGATGTGGCGGTTGGAGTAGTTTTGGGGCAACATATCAACAAAATCTTCCATCCGGTCTACTATGCTAGCAAGACCATGAATGATGCCCAAGTCAACTACACAGTGACCGAAAAAGAGCTACTTGCTATTGTCTTTGCTATGGAGAAGCTCCGCCCGTACTTGATGGACACAAAGGTGATTGTCCACACCGATCATGCGGCGCTTCGGTACTTAATGAGCAAAAAGGATTCAAAGGCAAGGTTAATGCGGTGGGTGCTTCTATTGCAAGAGTTTGATCTAGAGATTCAAGACCTCAAGGGTAGTGAAAACCAAGTGGCGGACCACTTGTCTCGTTTGGAGGAGGAGGGGAGGCCACATGACGGCCTTGAGATAAATGATTCCTTCCCCGACGAGCAACTTCTAGCCATTTCAATGACCGGGATGCCATGGTTCGCCTACTTAGCAAATTATCTTGTGAGTGGTATTATACCGAATGAGTTCTCTTCAAACCAAAGGAAGAAACTCAAATGGGATTGCCTTGACTATTATTGGGATGAGCCTTATCTCTTCCGGATTTGTACCGATGGTGTGATTCGACGATGTGTACCAGAGGAAGAACAAGTGGAAATTCTTGATGCTTTCCACTCTTCACCATATGGTGATCACCACGGTAGAGCTAGAACGGAAACAAAAGTATTGAGTTGTGGATTCTATTAGCCTACTCTTTACAAGGACACTAGAGATCTCGTCAAGCGTTGTGATGAATGTCAAAGGGCTAGTGGGATTTCTAAGAAAAATGAGATGCCCCTCACCACCATCTTGGAGATTGACATTTTTGATGTGTGGGGCAATAATTGCATGGGTCCGTTCGTGAGATCTTGTGGGAACACTTATATTTTGGTAGCTATGGATTATGTGTAAAAGTGGGTTGAATCCATGACTTTACCCAATAATGAAGCTCGAAGTGTGGTGGCATTTTTGAAAAAGAACATCTTCACAAGATTCGATACTCCAAGGGCCATTATTAGTGATGGGGGATCGCACTTTTGCAACAAAGATTTTGATACCTTACTTACCAAGTATGGTGTCACTCACAAAGTCTCGACCCCCTATCATCCTCAAGCAAGCGGGCAAGTGAAAGTATCCAACTGGGAGATTAAGAGTATTTTGTCAAAGACAGTGAATGCCAACCGGATGGATTGGTCCAAGAAACTTGATGATGCTCTTTGGGCTTACATAACGGCTTACAAAACACCGATTGTATGTCTCCATACTGGTTAGTGTTCGGGAAAGCTTGTCACCTTTCGGTGGAACTTGAGCACAAGGCTATATGGGCATTGAAGAAGCTTAATCTTGAATGGGATGTCGCCGCCAACTTAAGGGTGGCACAATTGAATAGGCTTGATGAATTTCGGTACCATGCTTATACAAGTTCGTACTTATATAAGGACAAGATAAAGTACCTCCATGACAAGTACATCCGGAACAAGGAGTTCAAAGAAGGTGATCTTGTGTTATTGTTCAATTCTCGGTTACGAATGTTCCCGGGAAAGTTGAAATCTAAGTGGAGTGGTCCGTTTGAGATTGTGAATGTAACACCCTTTGGTGCATTAGACTTGAAGAAAAAAATGATGAAGTGTTTAGAGTCAATGGTCACCGGGTAAAGCATTATCTTGGCAAAGTTGATAATGGCCACGTCATGGCGTTAATTCATTTCAAGTGATTGATGGTAATCTGTGTCGTGCCGCAACGTTAAATCAAGCGCTTCTTGGGAGGCAACCCATGTTTCTTTTCATTTTTTATTTTCTTCTTTTTTAGATAGGTTTTGTGTTGAGCTAACTGGTTTTGAAGTGAATTGCAGGAATGAGTGTGCATTGTAGGTACTGTGTTCGAAAAAATTGGTGAAGTGTTGAAAAAATGCAGACCAAACATTTATTGTGCGGATCGCACAATTTTGTATGCCACAGCAGAGAAGAATCTGCGTCCGCACAATTCATTCTGCGACCGCACAACTGGAGACCCAAAAACCCAACTCTCTAAAATTCTGAATTTGCAGAGAAAATGCCATTCTGCGGCCGCACACAATATTGTGCGGACCGCACAAATTTCTACGGCCGCACTCACTTTTGTGCGGACCGCAGAACTTCAGCAAGGTTCAGGTAAAGAGTGCGGACTGCACTCAAAATTGTACAGCCACACTAAGCTTCAATTTTGACCGGCTTTGGTCAACCTATAAATAGGACCTTATTGTACTATTCACAACTTTACATACTCTGAACTTTTGAGACCTAAGCAAGCACAGTGCCCATAAAGTACCTCACACTCCACATTCATTTCAGCAGTATAGATTCTCACATGCATCCTTCATCACTGGTATGTTCAATTCATGTTGAGATTTTTCAATTTTTTAGTTTTTGTTCTTAATTAGTATAGTTATTTTTAGGCCTAAAATGTCAAATGTTCTTTATGTGTGCTTGAAAGTATATGGTTAATTTTATGTGTTCTCATTGGGGACTAGGTTCATCATTCATCATGTTTAATTTACAAATACCATGTCTAAATTGTGCAAAAATCGCAAAATTTAAGTTAGTGCCATTTTATTTTTGAATTGTGTAGCCGCACACAAAATTGTGTGGTCCGTAGATCTTGAGTTAGGAAAAAAATGTGTAAATGAAAAGTGCGGACCGCACTCAAAATTATACGGTCTGCAGAAAAATTGTGCGGTCCGCGAAAAAATATTTGTGACCGCACTTTGGAACTTCAGAGAACCAGTAGTCTAAACCTGGTTTTGTGCAGCCGCACTCAAAAATTTGCGGTCCGCAAAATAATTATGCGGTCCGCGGAAACATGTGTGCGACCGTACTTTGGAACTTCAGAGAACCAATAGTCTGAACCTGGTTTTGTGCGGCCACACTCAAAATTGTACGGTCCGCACTTCAGCATGTGCGACCGCACTTTGAAATTATGCAGTCCGCACAAGGCATTCTGCGACCGAACTCAATATTGTGCGGTCTGCACTGTCTCTTTTGTACACTGATTTCCTGCAACTTTTAACATGCTTCTGAAATCTAACTGACTTATGTGCTTCGTATTGCAGACAATGGTTCGATCACGAGGCAGAGGTGATATATCTAAAGGGAGGGGTGAACCCTCCCGAGGACGAGGAAAGGGCACTCAACCTCTGGGAGTGAAATCAAAAGCAATAGGCAAAAAGCCGACCACTGGGAGAGGTAGGGCATCAGAGCCCTCAGAATCAAGCTCATATGTCCCGTCTAGGGAAACCTCCGAGGGTCACTTAGTGGAGGTACATCCTGAGGCCCAGTCCCAACCACCACATTTTGCTGGGAGATACCAATTGCGCAACGAACCCCCCACCACAGCAAGTTCTTCTGAGGGTTCTGATGCTGGTAGCCAGGGTTCAGAGCCCTCCTCTACACACACTCCCTCTACACCAGTTGCAGTAGATGATAAAGATGTTCCTGATGATGGTAAGGGAGGTGACACTAGAGTGGGCGGCCTAGAGAGGTCGAAGAAGAAGGAAGCATGGGAAGATAGGTTCGTGAGTTTGACTGCCTTTAGAAATTTTAGAGAGTGGTGGCCCCAGAGATCGCTCACACTTGAGCAACAATTCTTGCTGAAGGATTTGGATAAATACAATCCAAATGTCCTTAAGCAGTTTAGGGAGCGCAAGGGGTGGATGTGATTCACCCAGAGTGTTATGGATGCCAAAGAGCACTTGGTACGAGAGTTTTTTGCCAATATGGCACACATCAAGAAGGGTACCAAAGTGAGAAATTTGAAAGTCAGATTCGACCCAAGCACTCTGAACACTTACCTGGAATTTGAGGAGGTAGAGAAAATCTAGTACTTGGAGAAGCTTGCTATGGGTGATGCAACTCGCCCTTGGTTAGTAAAGATTTTGGCTCCTCCAGGACCACCACCACCGTGGATCACAGCAGGGTTTCCTATTGCATGGGCCACCCTCAATTTTGAAGCAAAAGGGTGGAAAACTTTTGTGTGCAGCCATATTGACCCAAGCCGGAATGAGAACAATCTTCCAATCCCCCGAGCTGTTTTGGTGGCATATATTATAGTCGGGAACCCAATCAATGTGGGTGCCATCATGTCGGCCAACATGTCAGTAGTTGTCCGGAAAGGTGAAAGCTCTTACCCATATCCCAACACCCTCACAGAATATCTCACGGATGCAAAGGTGGAGCCGAGGAGTTTTGATACAAAAGTGCGGGCCAAGAAGCCCTTCTTATGGTACTCCTTGCAAGGTACAGGAAACCCAAATTTCAAGGGTAAGGCAACTGCCACCGTTAGGTAGTCTGATGAGCCATCGGTGGTGGTTACAGATTCTGTTACTGAGCCATCTACAGCTCTCATGCCTTCTACAACGGCCGGTCCTTCCACCGAGATAGCTGACATGCCACCACCTTCATCTTCTAGACCATCAGCATCAGTACCAGTGCCTGCCTCATCCACATAGCCACTCACTGCGCTGCGAGTCTCCCAGACATTAGCGAGTCTCCCAGCATCAGTACCAGTGCATGACTTATCCATATATCCATCAGTGGAGGACATATTGAAGAAGATCCTGGACAACCAGAAGACTATTATGGATACACTGGTGGCACATGGGGGATCTATTGAGGAGTTGGGCAAACAGGTGAAGAAGAAGAGGAAATCCCAGGCCTCGAAGAAATTAGTGGAGAGATTGAGAAAGGAGGTGACAAAGATTGCAGCAGCTGGTGATTTACCATTTGACATACTGATGGAGAAAGATCCATCAGTACCAGCAGACCCAGCAACACCATCAGTAGAGGCACCAACTGGCCAGTCTGACGAGCCAGAACTTGTTGCCCATACTGCCGAGGAGGTGCTTCATATATTCACAATCCCCGTTGTTCCCCGAGCAGAGGATGATGAGATCCAGTTGGAGGAGCTCGAGGGTGGTGATGCTGCCATGCACCCTGAGACTACATAGGGAGTTTGTTTTACTCTCTACCCTCCCTTATTTTGATTTTGCTAAGCATTGAGAACAATGCTTATTTTTATTCAGGGGGGTGGACTATTTTGGTGGGTTTGATTTGATGACATTGTCCTGTAATAACTTTAATACTATTTTTCTTTTATCTTTATTTTCTCTTTCATTACGTATATATTCCTCCCTCTCTTTTGATGTATATATTCTATTCCCCTCGGTTTGTATATTCATTTGTCTTACTTTCAGTAGTTTATTTCATAGCTTCTTTATTTTATTTTCTTAGTAGTCTAGCTTCTTATTTATGTTAATAGCTTCTTTCTTTTTGATTCGGTAGCTTCTTTTTATGTTTAAGTGAGCAATAAGCCTTCGGTTTTCTTAATGCTACGGTTCTTTCCAAAGGTGGGTTTTGCGTGAATCGGGTTGTTCTTCCCAATGATGGATGGCGTGACAACCTTCTTAAGGGATTGAGTCCATTTTTTATGTTTAGGTAGAAACAGTAGTGTTAATGAATTAAAAAGGGTCAAGCATGCTTCACTTGGTACCAACACACTTAACTACACGCTTATGGTTAAAAATAAGCTTTTGGAAAGAAATGGCTCTAGTTAGTGACCTTGTGACTCTTGTGTTGACTTAGGCAATCATCGACTGGTTTAGTTAAACCATTAGAGATCGTGAATCTTGAATACGGTTGCTGTGGGCCCTCGAATCTATCCTCTTTAACAATACGGTTGTGTGAGAGGTGAGATATTATGTTACAAGTCCAAGTACCCGTGCGAATAGTCTAGAACTTGCCCCGAATGTGTTTCTAGGAGAAATTCTAAGTTTGCTTGGATTGAGAAGTGATTGTAGGCTCTCCTTGACCCATTTTAAAACCTTCCATGGCCCACCAATGATGTTATCCTTAGTCATCCCTTTTGAGCCTAAAGCCTTTTTCATTCGATAACCATGTTACAATTCTTTACCCATTTTATAGTGACCCTCTCTTGGCACCCGAGCTTTCCTTAGCACTCATGAGAAACAAATGGAGAAAACATAAGTTTGGGGGAGAGATGAGGAGTTTAAAAGTGGTATCAAGGCACAAGAAGAGAAAAGAGATAAAGAAAAGGAAAGGCAAAGAAAAAGAAAGAATGAACAAAAGAAAAACACAAAAAGAAAGTGAATAATTTGAAGGGTTGAAAGGATTCAAAAGAAAGCAAAAGTGCAAAGCATGGAGAAAACAAAGAAGAAGAATATGAATATCATGACTTAGAACGAGTGATGTTAAGTCTCTCTAGTTTCCCTAAGGAAAAAGAAAATGACTCAAAGAGTCGGCAACGTATGAGCCAAAAAGAGAAAATGGAGTGCTAAAGTAAAGATGAAACCGTTCCATTCCAACATTTCCCTCCTTAGTCCAAAAGCCTTCATTACATGTCAAAAAAGCCATACGTGATTTCAAGCCGAGTAAGCTTACATTAGTGGTGATCTACATGAGGGGCAAGCATATGGTACTTAGAGTTGTACTTGTGACATTATTTTGAGAGTGATGAGCAAACCTTTCATGAATCATTGAATTGAGTGCTATATTCTTGAGTGAGATGAGCTTACAGAGATTATAGGAGGAGGACCTTGGGATCCACAGTGACCTACATGAAAGTGCGAACTTCCTTGATGAGTAAAGTCAACTCTTGATGCTCAAGTGTCACATTAGAGCTATTTGTGCTTTAACATTCAAAACATGGCAACAACAACAACAACAACAACCCAGTATAATCCCACTAGTGGGGTCTGGGGAGGGTAGTGTGTACGCAGACCTTACCTCTACCTTGGGGTAGAAAGGCTGTTTCCAAATGACCCTCGGCATCCTTCCCTCCAAGAACTCCCCACCTTGCTCATGGGGTGACTCGAACTCACAACCTCTTGGTTGGAAGTGGAGGGTGCTTACCATCAGAGCAACCCACCTTGTCAAAACATGGCCTTATTGATAATTCATGAATGTGTGGGTAATTGTTAGTCCCAATTGATGTGTGTTTGATGCAACTTAGGCCAGCTGAAATGGCTCTTTTCTTGTGGAGGCAGGAATTACCTTATTTGCTTGAGGACAAGCAAAATCTTAAGTTTGGGGGCGTTGATAAGTAGGGATTTTGACTACTTATTTGCACTCTTTTACTCTAGTTTTAGCTAAAAATGCTTAAAGGTATTCCTGAAAACTGATAAAATGTGCTTACTTGCAATAGCATTGGAAAAAGAGCCAAAACGATTAAATTCAACTCAAGAAGGAGTAATTTTAGACAAGGACTAAAACCAAGCAAAAAGAGTAAAGTGTGGACCGTACAATATTGAGTGCTGCCGCAGACTATGAAGGACCTCTCACAGAAGTCCTTTGCAAAGTGTGGACCGCATAATTATTGTGCGGCCGCAGAAGATGAGGTTCAGAGAGATGGAGTTCTGAGTCCATGAAGAAGTACAGACCACACTATTATTGTGCCACCGCAGGATTCAAGAGTGCGGTTGCACTCAGAAATGTGCGATCCGGAGAAGTCCATCCTGTCAAGATCAAATTCAAGAGTGTGGCCATACTCAAAAATGTGCGGTCTGTAGAATCTGAAGACATGCGGACGCAACCCAGAATTGTACGGCTACAGAAATCCATCCTATCAAGCCTAGCTTCAAAGTTTGGACCGCACACAGAATTGTGCGGCCGCAGAACCTCCGCAGGGGAAATTTTGTCCGATAATTTCAGCTGTGTATAAATAGTTCTTTTTGTCAAATTTAGGTTAAGTTTGAACTCCAGAAAAGTAGATAGTCGTTTTTCCTTTACTGCTTTGGGAAACTTTGTAATAGTTTATCATTTTTACATTGGATTTTCATCCCTTTATCATCTATTATGAGTTTAATCTTATTTCCTTCCTTAGTTTCTTTATTTTTGCCTATGAGTAGCTAAATCTCTAGCTAGGGTTGTGACCCAACCCTAGTGTGGGTACCTAATAGGTATTTGATTTAGGGCTTGTTTAAGGTTGGGTGTATTTAGCCTATTTATTGCTTGAATTTAGGAATTAATAGTTGCAAACATTGATTCATACCTAATTGACTTAGTCTCTACTTGAGAAAGAGAGACTAAGTCTAGGAAAACTTGGCTAATAAGAAATTGGGGTGAACTCAAGAAATTGATAGCCCCAATTAAAGGGTTAAATCTAGAGATAGTAAGACCCGACTTGAGCATATATCAACGGTTTTGTGAATTACCCATTTGGACTTGAGAAAGCCAAATTGGGCAAAAGCACTCTAACTACCGAGAGGTATCGATTGGGTAATCGCGTGTTGATTACTATATTACACCTCGACCAACGAAATATGCCCTAAAGCCCACAAACCATTAGGTAACCACCTAGGTGGAAGTCACAGTCCTAGATCTTTTATAAACTTGAAAAACAACAACACCAAAAATATTGTTCTATAGCTTTATGTTTACAAATAATAGCAAATATTTTAGAAGTAGAAAGAGACAACCAAGTATGTGGAAGTGCATTTTAGTCACGTCATACACCTAGTCTAAGTATATACCTAATCCAATATAAGCTCTCTGAGGAATCGACCCCGACTCAAAGTTGGGTAATTATATTGCATCAACCGCTTCACAATCCCAATCAGTAGTGTGAATTTGGGCGACATCATAGTGTATTAAAGTACTTAGGAGGGTTAGTCACTATTCCTAAATGTATCCTACCCGTCCCTTAGCCTATATTACAACCTTAAAGTCCTAATTGATCCTAGATATGGCTAGCTTAGATTAGTAGAGATGTACACTATGGGAAAGCTTGTGGTACGACCACGGGATGCACATGAATTCTTTGTGAGAGTGAGCGAATTTTGTTCAAGTGTGTGATGTCCTTAATTTATATTCAAAAACATACTTGAATGTGTTGACTATTCTATGTTCACTCTTTTGTATGTTAGTGAGGGCACATGATCTCATGAAGGATTGGTAATGTTGTAAACGTCTCTTGTTGAGTGAATGCGTGAGTTGAGGGTACTTAGGGGTAACAAGTCGGTTTTTGAGGTAGAGTGGTTACGGATAGGTTGTTTGAATTGATTGAATTGAAATGGATATATTTGGGCATGTTTAAAACGGGAAGAATGTGAATTTTGTATGTTCATGCTTGATTGCCGGTATCGATCATAGTCAAGGGTAGAGTGTATGGTCAAAAAAATTGAAGTGCTCCTCTATAGTTGAGATTTGTACGTAGTTGGTGAATAGTTGATAGTCCCATTGCTCGAGGACGAGTAAGAGTCTAAGTGTGGGGTGTTGATATTTAGCTTAAAGTATATATATTTATATGTATATCGCCTCATGTTTTACTCGTGTTTCATAGATTTCGGATGTAAAATGTATTGATTTATATTAATCCGTGGTGTTTTTATGTGTAGAAATCATGTGGAAGCAATTAGGGGCGAAAGGTGCCAGATTAAAGGAAAAATGAGGGAAAATGGGAAATGTGGAATCCCAGCGCCACAGGCAGCGCCCCACGCCACATGTGGCGATGTGGACAAAATGTTTAAATTGTCAGTGCCCCACGCTGCCCTGAACGCTGGTGACGAAAATTTCTCCCACTTTGCCCGGGACAAGGTTATTTTGGCCCTAGAACTACCCAACGCGTATAAAAGCAAGACTAAGCCTATTTTTGGAGGGGAGACGCCACTTTGAAGGGAAAATGCACACAAGAAACATCGGGGAGCGAGTATATCTTAGTTTTCTTCATATTTTCTTAGTATTTTCATTATCAAACACTTATGAAATTGTTTGATACTATCATGAGTGGCTAAAACCCATAATTTTGGGGTTGTGATTTAGCCATGAATATTGTTGTTTAACGTTGACTTAACCTTAATTATAATTCACCAATATATGATTGTTTCTTCAATTCTGTGATTAATTACATAATTGTCTGGCTAGCAGCTAGGTTCTAGTTACTATCTATGTTATGCTTGGGAAAGCCATGTTTAGATTAGAGAAGAATTGAAGAGAACACGATCTTAACTCTGAGGGGGGCCGATTTATGGTTAGGATAGGAATATACCTAGTCATCGTGCTTAATTAAATATCGTAATCTTAATGCGTTCTTAATAGATTGATTTCATAGTAATATAGGCATTAATCTATTTTGAATAGGCGAGTAGTACTTAGGGAGAAGGCTACGAGACCAATTGTTCGATTAATTAGCGATTAGAGAAGAATTGAAGAGAACACGATCTTAACTCTGAGGGGGGCCGATTTGTGGTTAGGATAGGAATATACCTAGTCATCGTGCTTAATTAAATATCGTAATCTTAATGCGTTCTTAATAGATTGATTTCATAGTAATATAGGCGTTAATCTATTTTGAATAGGCGAGTAGTACTTAGGGAGAAGGCTACGAGACCAATTGTTCGATTAATTAGCAACTATGAGTGAATTGTATGAAAAGGAGAGTTAACTATAACACAATAGGATTGGTGAATCGATCACAACCCTGGAATATTTGTCTCTACTGAATACACAACAATCATTTTGCTGCTTGGCAATTTGTTACTAGTTAGAATTATTATTTAGTATAATCACACTTTTGAACTCGGATTGGCTCGACTGAATAACAATCTTGGTGAATTTAGTGAGTAGTTAATACAAGTCTCTGTGAGTTCGACCCTCGACTTATCATCTTATTACTTGTACGACCACGTATACTTGCGTGTGCGTTTTGGAGCAACAGTAGTATATTTTGCCACGTTTTAAACATAATACAATCATACCAAATCAATTATTCCATATGACAGTTAAAACAAATATTTTATTTGAAGTAATAATATGATACGAACAAGCACGGGTCTACTTGTTCAAGCCTCTCAACTGCCTCGAGTCATGGTTTTTCATATGTAGTTAATTGCCTTGATCGGAGCTCTATCTGTAGCTTTTTGAATTCCATATATGCCTGATTTGATGGATTTCCTGTTGGACTTGTTTCCTGTGAATCTTGCTCTATTTCCAAGCGACATTGCTTCTCTCACTCCAAATAACGTTTCTGATTGTAGACCATACTATGGCACCTACAGTCGTCTCAATTGCTTTCTCCTCACCAGTAGCAACGTCAATGGCATTCTCTGTGCCAATTCGAAGGCTTTTGGATGCGAGGCGCCACCTTTTCTCAGGCTAGAACTAGAAGCTAAATGCTTTGACGTTACATCCAATGCAGTATTAAATATTAAGAATAAGACGAAGGAGTTGCTAGTGCTGTGTCAGAAACTGAATATAAGGCAGATATACCTGACGAGAATGGGTTGCTGAAGCGATGAGCACCCTCCAATTCCAACCAATAGGTTGTGAGTTCGAGTCATCCTCTTGAAAGATGAAAATAAAAAAAATAAAAGTAGGTATACCTAAGCCAATCCAAAATAGGTTTGGATAACTTTAAGGCTCTCCGATTATGGACCCACATTTAAGTGGAGCTTAAATTAATATACCCCTTGCTCTAAGGATACTCACAAGGAGTGTAAATTTGGTCCTTTTCTCCAAGTACATGGATAAATTTGCTCTCTTGAATCATAAATATCTTCACCTAAAGTCCTTGAGATGACTTACTTACTTTAACTGCCTTCTAAAATACTTAAGCTTCAATGAGAAAATCCAAATTAAAGATTGATCTAATTTCCTTGAAATACATATTAAAAATAATTTGTGATCCCTCTTTCTTTAACTCTGGAGTATGTTTTATCTCGTACCCTCAATTTTCTGACTCCGATTTTGTGAATGGTAGATGACTATAACTTTTGGTCATGAACATAAAGGAAGTAAACATAAAAAGCATGAATTTCTGCTCCTAGATATGAAAACAAATAGCAATTCGTTTATTGTTATTCAAGACAACTAAAACAATGAAGATAGAACTGAACAACAATGTTTAGTGGAAACAAAGAAAGAATGGGACCTTGAGTTGAGGTCATTCAAACTAGTTGTGTTAAACTAATAGGGGCAGTAATAAGCTATTACTTTATACTAACTTTGCTCTCTGAGCCTGTGTATAACATAACACAAGAATCAAATGTAAGTCAAATTCTTCTCTTTTACACTTTGCCTGAGCTTGATGGAAAGAAAAGGTATAGCAGCAGAATGATTTCATGATTTGCAGCTTAGCTTAAAGCGGTCTTTTATGCCGGCCAGCCACTTTGCCACATAGAAGAGCGTTAATTGGAATGGGATATACATCTCGCAAAGAGGTTGATTCTGTGTATACATTCATGTATAACTGCTGTCCAAGATACTGTCGAGCCCAAAACTCAGACCTAAGGTTCCACAGTCCCACATTGTCCAAGGCAATTAATATTGCAGTCCATGATTTGGGATACACCTGCATTTTTCCAACATTTTACTCATGTTACTTTTCTTTCTCATTAATGTTGGAACAAAGTAACATCATATGTTTTTCCTTCTATATTACCTGAGTTGTGCTTCGTGAAACTGCATCGCGGAGATTGTATTGGTTCCTACTAACCGGAGTCCATTTTCCTCCGTCCATGCTGCATTAAGAATATTAAGATAAGTAAAACATTAAGAAAGAATACAAGTGCATAACATTTAGGTCATGACATTAGAAACATCTTGTGTTGTTTCTCTTCATAAGCAGCTTACCCTACTACCCAAAAAGCATAGCCATTAAGATGCCAACTCTGCATGATCCCCTCCTTGTTCTCGAATACAATCTCAATGAATGTCCTATAGTCAGTCTGCAAAACAGATGTATCGAGGTGAATTCCTCCACCGGGCGGGGCATCAGGTATGTTTCCTACAGTAAAGCCTCCAATCTTGAAGTAATCAACAAGCTTGAGCGGAGTATCGGTTGGCACAAAGGACACACTGTTGACAGCATATCTCTGCTTTCCATTGACTTGTCCAGCAGAGTTTGCAAGTCTGATAGTTCTAGTTGTGTTGATCATACCATAATGGTATGATCCTTGTGGGTTTGGCCTTGGTCCACTAGCCGATAAGTTGGTCCTAAGACACAAAAAAAATGAAAATGAATACCACGCTACAAGTGTATGATATGATCAACCCAAAAAATGAAATTATTGACAAAGAGCAAATATGAGTAACGATAGGTGAAAGCAAGTGATGATACCTGATAGAACGAGCCTGGTAAAGCGACCAACCAATTTCGATGGTCGGACCACCAGGGGGGAAGCCGGAGACTTGCTGGTTAGAGTTGCTGTAGTGAAGTACAGCAGTGGTATCGATAAGAATAGACGAGAAACGGTTTGAAGCAACGATGTAGTAATCCTTAGGAGCTTGGTCAGCCGTGAAGAGGACAGAGTAGCACTGTCCAACATGAACATCAAGGGAGGAATAAATCTCTTGCATTGTGTGTGTACCCTCTACTTCCACCAATGTCATTTTATGATCTTGGATTCGGAAGTTGAGAGAATGCTCCAATCCAACATTGCATATCCTCAGTCTATAAGTTTTCCCTGTGAGAGATACTCATTGTTAGATCATCAGATAAAGCTATCTGTCAAGAATATTAATTCATTGCCTTGGGCTTCAAAATTGCCTAAATTCAAATGCCTGCAATTGTTTTACCTTGCTCAACCGTGAACGAAGCACCATTACGGCCTTGACCATTGATAAGAATGCCATCAACAAAAGGCAACTTGTGGTTTCTGTCAAGAATTGATTTCAAGTACTGCATAAATGGAAGTTCAAAGAGTAACCGGTAAGTATCAGAACAGATCATCAAAACAAATACAAATTTCAAGGTGTTTATATATTCCATTCCATTCCATATTATAGGCGTACGATTAAATATTTTCCACACTTAAGCATCCAGTTTTTCTCGTTAATCAAATGACATTGAGCGTGTAAAATTCATTTATACTGTCAGTAAACAAAGCTTAAGTTATTAACGAGGATAAAATATAGTACCGTGTGATTGCTCTTGTACCAATCACCAATAAGGACGGTGAAATCGCCAGCAGGTTCAGGGAAAGGAACAGGAATTCCAGGCCTGCTGAGGATCCTGAATCCTCCAAAACCACCTGCAGCTTTGTGAAATGCAGTAGAAGGAAAATAGTAGAAGCTCCCTATTTGATCCTTCACTTGCAAAACATATGTGAAATTCTTCCCTGGTGGTATTGGGCACGTCGTTCCCCATACTCCGTCTTCGAATGAGTTTCTCCTGTTTTGAATTCCATTCCTATATATATTTCACAAAAAACTATCAATCATATTTCCTAGACAACGAAAAAATAAGAAACGAATGCAAGAAATTAAAGAAAGGGAAAAGGTCCAAATTTGTTCATGTTATCATGTATTATTAGAAATTGCTCATTTTTGCATTGAGTTAAACTTTTCATACATTCATGTCTTTTGCTGTTAGGAAATTGTCTCGTATTTTCCATTATCAATAACAGAGCTCCAGCATAAAATGAGTGGACTTCACGTATCCAAATTGTTCGAAAAACAAGATTTATATTTACGTCTGTTTAAATCACTTTCAGGTTAGAGCTCCATTAGGAATCAAGGACAAATTTGATTCCATTGAGGGGAAAAATTTCGAGGGACATTGTTAGTGCTGTTATTATTATCTTTCTTTAGTGCAGTTATTTGAAACTCAATATCGGGGACTCAAAAGGGTGTACTGAAAATGTCGACAGTCACATTTAACGTTTTGCTTTCGGCTCTTTTACATATGTCGTTCACATGCAAAGACACAAGAGGAAGAAGTACAGAATGACTAAACTACCTTTCACATGCTTGTCACATGATTACCTACTCTAGTCTGGTGTTTCAAACATTTGAGTATTCGTACAAACAACCATGTGACTTTCAAATATTGAGAGAAACAATTCAAGTAGTATTGATTGCCTAATTTCCACAATCTGGGATCAAAACACCGTTCCATCGTTTTCCAATGGATTAATTGCAAATAAGTTGATAAATCTTATGGTTACAATATAATACTAAAATATCTCAAAGTTAGTTAAAGAAAAAGCTAGATACGCGAACTAAAATCAGCTCACTAAACTTATGTGTGGCGTATAAATTTAATACTCTCTTTCTTTGCATGTTACGATACTTTTTCTTATAGGTTCATTTAAAAAATAATATATTTTTATATTTGATAACTATTTAACTTTAACACATTGAAGGGAAAGAGGGACAGGGATGAGCAAGGATCAAATACAAGGACTTCAATTTTTCTGAAATGGAGTGTTAATGAATCGCCATTGTTTCATCAATATAACATGACATTATACATGCATGTCCAACTAGTTTTCTTAAGATGCAGCATTTAAATTTTTTGACCAGTAAATGAATGAACACATATCCAAGATATAGAGCCTAAATAAATTAAATGTCAAGCTTTTAAAAGTGTATATATGGAAGGTATTGTAAAGGTAAATTACCATGAAATAAGAAAAGGCTCATCCAAGTAGTTGAAGACGTTGATGATAACATTGTCATTAGTAACAGAGTAAATGTCAGGACCAGGGAATTGGCCATTGATCAGAATTCCCTATACAGAAAAAAGAAACTGTAAGATAAATGATCACTTACAAACCCAAGAAAACAAGGTCCAAAAAAGGACAATCTTTTTCACATTATTGAAAACAAAAAGATAAAAAGAAACCAACCTTTTGTTTAACACCAAGAGGAGAAATGGTGCCATAAGTAACATTAAATTCATAGAATCTGTAAGGACTCTCTGCTACTGTATTCACAACTAGCAGTGCCACTAAAAACACAGCTACCGCTTGTTTTAGCGGCATTTTGTTTTTTCTTGTTCTTGAATTTTTGGTGAGTTGGGAGTAGAAGAAAATTAAAGTGAACAAGGAGATGAAGGCATATGGCATATTTATAAGTGGTGTATAGACTAGTAAAATTTAAGTGGGTGCAAGTGGACCTCAGTTACTCATAGCTGTAAAAATAGGGAGGGAAAGATTTTGAGACAGGAGTTTAATTTTAAAATGGAGAAGTAGAACTAGCAAAAAGAATAAAGAAAAAGGACTTGGACCCTGGGGGGTGTCGGTGATAGCATACATAGCGGATCTAGACAAAAATAAAAGATTATTCAAATCAGGTGTTCATACCATAATAAAATTAACTTCAAGAAAAACAGTAATCACCATATGAGGCATTACTAAAGAGTCTAAATCATATACTCCCCAATCCACTTTAATTGCTTTTTATTATTTATTTATTTTTTACTGTTTTCATACATAGTAAAGAATCCACATTTTAGTATTAATTAAAAATTAAATTGATCATATTAACCTTAATTTATTCATTGAAAATATAACAAATACTCGTAGGCTCTTTACTCCAATGACAACTTTAAAAAAAATAAATTAATTCTTTCTTGATATCTGAATAAATTAAATATTGTGGACCACAAAAAAAAAGGCAAAAAATCAATTAAAGTGAACCGGAGGAAGTACTTCTAAAATTTAAGGATAGTAAGTGCATTGTTTTTCAAAGTAAATCATTTGGTGTCTAATATTCACTAGCCCGAGAGGGTTTAAGCATTCCCTACCAAAGAGAGCTCTATTCTCGTGATTCGAAATTGAGACTATTGATTAAGGATGCAGAAATTTTTACTATTATACTACATCCTTCCGTGATAATACGTGGTGTTAACATTAATATATAACATTTAATATAGATAAAGTTGGATATGTATTTCAGAATTCAAATTTTCAGCTCAATACTCAAACGTCTAAATCTTGACTCGTTACCTAAGTATGAATAGTGGGTGCTCAACACTGAGTACTAATGATCATGTGGTCTCCTCACATGCAATGTTGTTTTCTTCTGCTTGGTCTGAATCTCTGGGCACTAGTCATGAATTGGTGATTTGTAATTATAATCCCAAAGTTCAAAGCTTAGAGAGTTGAGTCAACAATTATCAAATCCAAGCCAACTTGTTTGAGGAGGGAATGATTTAAAATTCGCATATTCTTGAAAAGTCTTGCCTATGTGTAAGCTAGTCCAGCTGTGATCTGATCTGCATTCTCATTGTGATGTGTGCTACTATATATTATCCATCAATACTTATGGTTACATATAATTTGTATTTAAGCAATACTTGATTGTGTAAAAAAATTTACAATGACAATAGGCTCATTTCTCTATACATTGGTTGATAACCATGGTAAGTAATGCCTAGGAGCAGAGGCGGAGGTATCCAGTATTTGTATTAGAAAATTCATTAAATAAGTATAAATATCTAATTATGAACTCACTAACTAAGACAGGCTATGGGTTTGGTGGCCAGTTCAGAACCCATAAACTTCAAATCCTGGCTCCGCATCTACCTAGGAGCCCAGTAAATATTCAATTTTAGGGTGTCTCGTTGCACTTTAATAATCCTCGTGGAATTTACATAACAGTAAATATACATTAGACAGTAAATAGTACAGAATGCATGGACCATAGTACTCTTTCCTTTAGTTGTATTAAGGTATTTTATACGCGGTATATACTTTTGTTTCAAAGTTAATGGCATTTGATGTCAGTATAATATGTTAATTAGTACTGTAAGAGTATCATAGCCTGAGAAGAATTTGATAATTCCATTCACGTGCTGGATGTATCTAAAGCGCAAGTGGAAATGGATTTGTCTTTCTACATATTCAGCCAAATGCAGATCTATCTGCACATGACACACAAAGTCTAATACTTTGAATATTAACCTACGTACCCTCCCACCAAAACCCCAAATAAAATATTAAAAAATAATCACAGTCTAAACTTTGAACTTGAAGTGCACGTCATATTGCTCGCTCGTTGCATAAATTCATTGCTTAAGCTAAGCCTTGCTAGCTATCATAATAAGACAAGTGGACTAAGTTCAAGTCTAACTAATAAGAAGAGAGGCGAGGGGTAGGGGAGACTTTAATTTTGACCCCAAAAGAATTTTAAAAAAAACACTTACTTTATGATATACCTTAACCAACAAAATCACCTAAGGGATCTGAGGATCATAATCCACATCATTAGCACTAATTTTAGCAAACATAGAGGGAAATTGGTTAATAATATGAATTCAAATTAAAGGCGGCACTTTGTTTTCTTTAATTTTCTTTTAGTGGTGGGGAAGAATAGAGTTAAACAAGATACCCCCCCCCCCCCCCCCCCCCCCCCTTCTTTTTTTTTTTAATTTCTTCTTCTTTACTTGTTCACATAATTAAGATACGAGTCGAGAAAGTCTATATGAACAACAGAATTCATAAGATTGCAATTAAACATTTGTGACCTATTGATCATCAGATTTGCCCCTTGGGTACAAGCACTCCGTCTAAAACTGAGAAATAGGAAGTTTGCGATAGAAATACTTGCATCAAATACTTAATTATGGAGAAGGCATAAGTAAGGGTGTCTAAGTTTCTTTAATTGCAAGAGAAAGAACATGACATGTTTGGGCCTTTGGGGAGATCGATTTTATGGCTCATTACAAATGTTCTTTTATATAGTTATTGTTTACCCTTAAAATAGGATAACAATTGAATTTGTAAGTGGTTTTAAGAATACGTGATTTAACTTGACACAAAACAACAAATTAGATTGCGATTGAAATAAGTAATGGAAAAGTAAATGCAAACCACACGAGTTGAACGGTCTTAGCCTTGGAAGGTTAGCCACCCTCGAGCCAAAAGTGATTCGATTGATATCAGAACTGAACAACAAGAGAATAACAAGAATTTAAAGAGAATAATAATAATATATTGCTTTGGGATGCGTGTTACAATGTGTCCAATGAATAATAAGACCCCATTTATATAGTAGAGGAGTCCTACTTTAGGTACAATTCTATAAAAGGTAAAAGATTTCTTGATTCGCTGATTGCCGGTTGCTTATTGATTCGTGCTGAGATTACCGCCGTAATATCCGACCGGTCACGGATATTTCGGTCTTCTGTTAGTTATCTCAACAATGTTTCTCCGAGCTCGTTCGAGGCTAACGTCGATACCGGACTCAATGTTCCTCGAAGGCAGGCTTTCCGACCTCGGGTTCTAGCTCGGTGGGACTCGAGGTCGATCTTCAGCCTTTGGTCGCCACGTTCCAAGCCTAATCTACCAAGTTGTAGTCGAGCTCGTCTTCGACCGTATACAGATAGTCCCCTCATTTTTCGAAGAGTAGATGACGAGAAACGATATGAACTTTCGATCCTGACTTTGATATTTTATGACAGAAATGACAAAACAGTCGAAACGTCTCGTCAGTCAAGTCTTAATGGCATTAAATGCCCGTCAGTTGCCGGTCGGCCACTCCCAGATGTGAACATTCGCTGAGAAACTATAAATACATCATCATTAGTTCATTCAAACTTTACTTTCAAACCTTCTGACCTCGTACCTTAGAAATTTTAACACTTCCAAGCATTAATTTTCTAATTACTCTAAAATACTTTTATAAGAACTTTTGTTCTGTCTTTATCCCAAACCATCAAGCATACTCTTTTAACTCCCTCTTTTTCCTTCATTTTTCAAAGAAATGGCGAATACTTCAAAATTCGTTCTCCAAAATGAAACTCCCTCTTCCTCGCGGCCGGCTACCGAGGAAACCGTCCTGCGCACTGCTGTCGAGGAAACGGCACTAGAGCCTACTCTGAAAATTTTTATTCCCGGGGGGTGCCCGGTCAATGCCGATTTCAAGGTTGAAAGACCTTCTTCCGTACTAAGCCGATGTGAGGCGGTCTCAAGGTATATCTGCTCGATCACCGAGGATGTTCTCTCTGAACTAAAAAAGGATTGCAATTGTGCTGATAAACATGTGGTGGTTCCCGAACCTGACGAAGCCATCACCACCCACGCGGAGGGAGTTTTAAGTATTTACACTTATCCCTTCACGTTTGGTCCCTTGAACTCGGTCATCATCGAATTCTGCAAGAGATACGAGGTAACCCTTGGTCAGATTCACTCCTATTTTTGGAGGATCATAATCCTCTTCCGTTTCTTTGTGAGCAAGATCGAGAGGTGCCCTTTCACGATCGGCCACCTTATGCGTTTATACAGTCCCCGAATCTACCGGGGAGGGCTGATCAAGCTCGCCTGTCATGCTAGTAAAGTTGCACTCTTGAGTATCGATGAATATAGGGATCGAGGATGGCTAGGTCGTTTCGTTCCAGTGAGGACCTCGGACTTGATCCCGGCCAAGCACATGTCATTCCCTGAGAAGTGGAACATGAAACGTAAGTATATAATTTTGCTTTCAAGGTTTTATTTATCGCTCTTTTCCTTCCTTCTTATCGGTGTGCTACGACAGTACAGCTGTTGCCCGGATCCCGAATGCAGTTTCTCGACTCAAGGAGTAGGTCGAGGGCATTGTATCGCAAAGGCCTTATTTCGAGCGCTCGTGGCACGAGATTTCAAAGGGTCGATGGGAGGCCCGTTCTCATGGTGAGATCTCTTTCATAAGTGATATTTGATTTCCTCTTTGCACGATTGAGTCTTTACTTGTTTTATTTATTTTTGCAGGTTTACCCAAGGATGTCCAAATGAGGCCCCTATCTGATGTTGTACCCACCGAGTCCCCTGCCTCGAGACTGGGTGAAGAGAAGAAAAATGGCCCCGAGTTCTCCCAACTCGGAGAAAAAGAAACCAAAAAGGAGGTTGATCAGTAAGCCAAAAGAAACCTCCAGCTCCCGAATACTTGATTCGGACTCCCTCTACCAGCTCAGGGACGAGTCTGAAAAGGATGAAGTTTTAGTGGCCCGGGAGCCATCGGTCCATAAAGAACGGGCATCAACCGAAGGGGGGACGATAGAGGTCAATCCCTTCCAAACTCAAAAGCTCGATGCATCAGTGGGGGCCGAAGAACCTCAAGATGCCGGTTCTGCTTCACCCGGTGTCATCGATATAACGGGATCGCCTTTATTCACGGACTCGATGTTCGGTGAAGCTCAAGCGGCGGAGGAGCGTACAAATGAGGGGTCCAAGGAGCGAACGATTCCCTCCAAAGCTTTTTTGATGGCGTGGACTCTATTGCTACGGAGGATATCACTGGATTAGGTAACATAGAAGTACCAAGAAGAAGTACGCCCTCGGGGACAGGTGGATCTAGCTCGAGCCTGAGGTTGGTCAACTGATTCCCTGCCATGAGTGTTGATCCTGGTCAGAAGCGATTGCTTATTATCTTTGTTTCGGAGAACGCCCAAGTCTTTTCCGCGCCTATTGGGGTAGCTAGTTACCTCCGGTGCCTGGTGATCGAAGAAGACCAGGCAAAGATGAACTAGATGAAATCTTCATGCTTGTTCAATGAAACACAACAAGCATTGAGTCGGGTAAAGTGTTTACCAAACCTTTTCATTTTTCAGCTTTGGTTACTTAATGATCTTAATATTTTTCCTTGTATTCGCAGGCCTCGGTGCTTCACCACGAGACCTTCCTCCGATATCGAGAAGAGGTGAGTCTCCTCGAGGCCAAATTTAAAAAGCTTATTGAGAAAAAAGATATGTACAAACTTCTCAGTGAGCAACGCGAGGGGGAGGTTAAGAGCCTCCGAGCTGAGTTGGAGGTGGCTCGAAAGGAGCATGACGACTTGGTCGAGCATGTAAAAATATTTGAGCTTAGTGATGAAGAGTTACACTTGGTAACTAACGATTGGAATCCGCAGATCCAACAAAACATCGACCAGGTTGCCCAACTTCGAGTTGAAATGGATATTGTCAAGGCCAAGACCGACGAATGGAGGGGCAGGATGGATCGTCTCACCTCGAAGAAGGAGGCTGCTCGGGCGCAACTGACTTCGGCTGAGGTCCGGCTTCGAGAAGCAAAGGAAAAGGCCGAGGTGCAGGCCAAAAAAGTCAAAAAGCTCTAGTCTCGGCTAAGTTGGGCTGCCTCCGAGAGGAAAATTATGGCCAAGGAACTTAAAACGGACTCAGTGGCGGCGGTGGTTAAAGTCGACACCGGTGAGATGGTGGCCCAATATAAGGCCAATGTAAAGGCGGCCCAGGACCACTTGAAAGATATCGTTGAATATAATAAGTGTCAGTCACGAAGAGAGGCCCTCGAGGAGATCCATGCCCGGGGTTTCGATCCATCGGCCGAGATCGAGACCGCTAAGGGGCTCGAGGCTGAGGCCAAGAAGTTGGCCTACCCCGAGGAAGAAGAAGAAGAAGAAGAAGACTCTAAGGGTTCCGATGGAACCGGGGGCGAAGAAGACCATGCTGTTTAGACGCCTTTGTAAAAAACAAATTGCTTTTTCGCTTTTTGTACTCGTGTACTTTTTTTATTTTTGTTAGAGCCATTTGGCCTTTGTAAAGATTTATATAATATATAAGGCTTGTTTTCCCCTTCGGCTGTTTATATATTCTGTTTTCCTTTGCTTTATTCTTTATGTTTGCAAAGGTTGAAATGCCTTAGCATAAAATAGTTAGGTCATGTTCCGAGGTTCGAATAGGCCTTGCCTTAGATATTATTTTATTTAAGGCATCGAGGGGGTTCGACATGATCGAAAACACTTTTTCCCAAAGTACTTACCGAGATATATTACAATCGAAGGACCAACATTCAATACTTCAACGCCGAGGGCTTGGTACTAAGGAAGGTTACACTAAACACCCGAAACCCGAATGAAGGAAAGTTGGGGCCAAACTGGGAAGGCCCGTACGGTACCATTCATTTCCTTTTATTTATTTACATTCTGAACTAGCACTTGCAGGGAATAATCAAAGAAAGATGCAACCTTTAGGCCTGAAAGCCGTGTTGCACTCTTTTTCCCTTGATCCGGTTTTGTCCCAAATGGGTTTACCGACAAGGGTTTTAACGAGCCAACAAGTAAATCGTTCTAACTTAAAATTGAAAGCCAATTACGAACCTGTATCGAAGACCACAACAATATTCAAGGCCTCTCTTCGATCAGCCTCGAACACTGGGAGACATCACCCTCGGATAACAACTTTAGCAAGGAAGGAAACTTTATGATTCAATGGTCTCGGCTCGATCGGTAGGATTTAGTGTAAGGGTCAAATGGTTAAATGAACCATGCCCGCATAGACTGCTTGAGCCCTGGCACAAAGCTTGTACACATGTGTAACTATTACGCACAAGAATAAAGTCTCTACCTTGTAGATAAATATCTTGTCCCTTAAAATCTTTTCTTTTCGTGAAGGAATTTCCTACATACGCTCCCCTAAAGATATCGAGCCCAAGGGCCGCCTTATCCGGGTTCAAATGATTACCCCAATCGGGGACTTCCGTTCAAAAATAAACTCGGATGGCTTGGGCTATCAAAGCTCGAGGGCGACCTATTAGGCGACGCCCGAACCTTAAAGGTTGCGGCCATCCCATTTGGGGACTGTTATCTTGGGCAAGACCTGCTAATTCGGTGTAACTAACCAATTGGGCAACACCCGTACTAAAAAGGCTACGATCATACTAAAACGGCTCGGAGACGTCCGAGACCCGTAACAAAAATAAGGCCTTCAAAAATTTCATAACCGGTTCTAAAGGCTACCCTCGGCAAACTACAATCTAAAAAGTCCGCTGCTTCTGGGCGGCCAACCGAACAAGGGCTACTTCGCGCCTTTCATCCAATAAATCTAGGCTCGTGTTCATATCCTCACCGTTGAATTCCTCGGTTGTATATCAGAACCTGAGACTTGGCTCTCTAATTTCAACCGGTATTAGAGCTTCGGCGTCGTAGACTAGTGAGAACGGGGTGGCCTCAGTACTGGACTTCAAGGTCGTTCGGTATGCCCAAAAGACTTCGGGCAGGATTTTCTTCCATCTTCCTTTGGCGTCAGTTAACCTCTTTATGATGTTTTTGGATTATGGTTTTGTTGGTCGATTCTGCTTGCCCGTTCCCACTAGGGTGGTAGGGTGTTGATAGGATCCTTTTGATCTTGTGATCTTCGAGAAACTTTCTTACCTTGCTGCTGATGAATTATTTCCCATTGTTGCACACAATCTCAGCTGGCATTTCGAATCGGCATATGATATGATTCCAAATGAATTCGATGACTTCTTTCTCCCTAAACTTTTCGTATGCCTGGGCTTCTACCCACTTAGAAAAATAGTCAGTCATAAATAATATAAATTAAGCCTTACCGGGTGCCCATGGAAGGGGGCCAACAATATCCATTTCCCACTTCATGAATGGCCATGGTGACAAAATCGAATGCAGCAACTCCCTGGTTGATGAATCATCGGAGCGTGTCTTTAACATTCATTACGTTTTCGTACGAATTCTTTCGCGTCCTTTTCCATATCAATCCAGTAATAACCGGCTCTGATTATTTTTCGATCCAATGATTCGGTGCCTGAATGATTTCCACAGGTACCTTCGTGAATTTCCCTCAATACGTACTCAGTATCCCCTGGCCCTAGGCATATTGCAAGTGGGCCATCAAATGCTCTTCTGAATAGGGTTCCGTCTTCGGACAGGCTGAACCGTGCTGCCTTTGTACGGAGGGCTCTCGATTCTTTTGGATTCGAGGGCAGTTTCTCGGTCTTTAGATATTTTACATATTTATTTCTTCAGTCCCAAGTTAGGATCGTTGAGTTGATCTCGACATTCTTAATTTGTTCCATTTCCTAGTAACTACTACTACATTTGCTAACCAATCTGGGTATTTATCCTCCCGAATGTAGCTTATTTTAATGAGTTTAGATACTTTGTCCTTGACGAAAGCATGTTTGACCTCGGACTGGGGTCTCCTCTTTTGCTTGACCGGATGGAACTTCGGGTCCAGGCTCAGCTTGTGAGTGGTTATCTCTGGTGGAATCCCTATCATATCAAGGTGGGACCAAGCGAAATAATCTTCATTAGCTATAAGAAATTGAATGATTTTTTTCCTGAGCTCGGGGCTTAACCCCGTGTCCAGGTGTACCTTTCGATCGGGCAAGTGTTCATTTAACATGACTTGTTTCAGTTCTTCGACCGTTGATTTTGTAGCGTCGGAATCATCGGGGGCTATGAAAGATCTGGGAACCCCGTAATCATCATCCTTGTCTACCCCTCGTTCATCTGATTCCGTCGAGGACGGTATCGGTGATTTCCATTTGGCCCCATTTTTGACCATCTGGTTCGGATCCTCCGATGTTGAGATTGTGGATGCTGGGATCACTTCATCGACCTCAAAACATTTCCTTGGCGGCCGGTTGTTCCCCATAAACTGTTTTGATTCCGCTGGGCATTGGGAATTTCAGCACCTGGTGTAGCGTCGAGGGTACTGCTCTCATGTTGTGGATCCATGGCCTCCCGAAAAAAGCGTTATACCTCATGTCTACTTCGATCATATAAAACTTAGCATCTTGGATGGTCCCGGTGGTGATCACCGGTATTGCTATTTCACCCTTAGTGGTTTCACATGCCATGTTGAATCCGTCTAGAACTCGAACTGCAGGCACGATTTGATCTTGTAGACCGAGCTTCTCCATGACCCTCGATCGGATGATGTTGGTCGAGCTACCTAGATCGATTAACACATGCTTAATTCGAATTTTATTTACGAGTACAGATATTACTAGTGCATCGTTGTGGGGCTGCACGATCCCTTCTGCGTCCTCATCGTTAAAAGATAGGGTTCTTTCTGGTACGTAGTCTCGAGTCTTTTTCTCCCTTGTGATGGACACTGTGGTGCCTTTCAACATCAGCCCCTGAGGGATATCAAACCCACCAATGATTATGTTAATGACGTGTTGAGGTTCTTGTTGTTCTGTCTGTTTGTTGGAATCGCTATTCATGAAATGATTCTTGGCTCGGTTGCTCAGGAATTCTCGAAGATGCCCGTTATTGAATAGTCGGGCTACTTTGTCTCTCAACTTTGGCAATCCTCCATTCTGTGGCCGTTAGTGCCATGATATTTATACATCTGGTTAGGATCCCTTTGGGTTGAATCGGATTGTAGAGGTCGAGGCCATTTGGTATCTTTGATGTGTCCGATAGCTGATACAATGGCGGCAACATTGACATTAAAGTTTTATTCTGATAGCCTCGGTGCTTCTTTAGGGACGATGGGCCTGTCGAAGCTGTTTTTGCTCATGAGTCCCCGGTTGCTCTGACCCGGTCATTTCTCCGTTCGTTTCTCATAGAGTTTGGCCCGGACCCACTGCTTCTTCGGTCTCCAATATATGGCTGATACCGATCTCTATCTGGTCTCGATTCACGATCGATGTCTCTCTTGACTCTGTTGATGGTTCTGACGGGATAAGCTGACCCCGAAGGGGCCCCGAGTTGATCATCTTCCGCTCTGATCTTCGATTGATACCGTTTATGCACGTCGGCCCAAGTTACGACTGGATATTCTATCAGATTTTGTTTTAACTGTTGTGAAGCCACAGAGCTTCGAACATTGAGCCCTTGGATGAAAGCCTGAACAACCCAATCATCATCGACCGGTGGCAGATCCATCGTTCCATTTGAAACCGGGACACAAACTCTCTGAGCATCTCGTTATCCTTCTGTTTTACTTTGAAAAGGTTTGATTTTCTGGTCTCGACCTTGATGGCCCCAGTGTGTGCTTTTATGAAAGAATTCGCAAGCATAACAAATGAATCAATAGAATTAGGAGGTAAGTTGTGATACCATATCATAGCCCATTTTGACAGTGTCTTTCCGGACTTCTTCAACAGGATAGACTCGATCTCATCATCCTCCAAGTCATTTTCTTTGATGCCACATGCGTAAAAGGTTACATGCTCATTTGGGTCGGTCGTTCCGTTATACTTAGCAATCTCGGGTATGCGGATTTTTTTAGGGATCGGCTTCGGAGTCGCGCTCGGAGGAAAAGGATTTTGCACGAACTTCTTGGAATCCAGACCTTTCAATATTGGCGGTGCTCCCGAGATTTGGTCTACCTTGAAATTGTAGGTTTCCATTTTTTTATCATTAGCTTCGATTTTCTTCTCCCCTGATTCCACTCGTTTTGTCAGTTCCTTGGGCATTTTTATGATCTCGGAGTTAGTCCCCGATTCATTCTCATTCGATCTCACTACGACCGGTTCGTCCCTGCGGGTGACTTCTCGGGGAGGATCGGGCTAAACTCTGCTTGGTGCGCGGCCTTTGTTTTGCAACTAGGCTATCACCGTTTGTTGAGCCTGCAACATTTCGAAGATCACCCATAAACTGATCCCGTCTCCACCAACGTTTCGTGTGTTTTGAGTCGCCTATCGGACTCGACCACGGATGCTATTTTCGAGGTCGGTAGGCAGGTTTGTGTCAATAGCCACATGTGAATTAGCGTCAATTGGGTCTGCGACCGTAATTTCGATGGATCAGCGGGCGGTACCTCTTTACCAGGCGCTATGTTGTTATTTTCACTGTGTTGATCGGACCTGTTGTCAACATGTAGGGGTGCTGATTGAGAGTTTGACATTTTGTGTTTTAACCTGAAATCAGAGACACTTCAAAGAGCAAGCGTAAAGTAATGTGTGTTATGGAGATTTGTATCAAATAACCACTATTATCCTTAGCCCCACGGTGGGCGCCAAACTATTTACCCTTAAAATCGGATAACAATTGAATTTGTAAGTGGTTTTAAGGATACGTGATTTAACTTGACACAAAACAACAAATTAGATTGCAATCAAAATAAGTAATGGAAAGGTAAATGCAAACCACACGCGTTGAACGGTCTTAACCTTAGAAGGTTAGCCACCCTCGAGCCAAAAGTACTTTGATTGCTATCAGAACAGAACAACAAGAGAATAACAAGAATTTAAAGAGAATAATAATATATTGCTTTGGGATGCATGTTACAATGTGTCCAATGAATAATCAGACCCCACTTTATATAGTAGAGGAGTCATACTTTAGGTACAATTCTATAAAAGGTAAAAGATCTCTTGATTCGCTGATTGCCGGTTCCTTATTGATTCGTGTCGAGATTCCTGCCGTAATATCTGACCGGTCACGAATATTTCAGTCTTCTATTAGTTATCTCAACAATGTTTCTCCGAGCTCGTTCGAGGCTAAGGTCGACACCGGACTCAATGTTCCTCGAAAGCAGGCTTTCCGACCTCGGGTTCTAACTCGGTGGGACTCGAGGTCGATCTTCAAACCTTGATCGCTACGTTCCAAGCCTAATCTACCAAGTTATAGTAGAGCTCGACTTTATATACCCTTCTCACAAAAGATCGACAAAACAAAAAATATCGATAAATAGAATAGGATTATTTTCTTTCTATTCAAATGTAAGTAATCATAGAAGATCATTTCCTCGAACATTTTGATTTTAAAATAACGTTCGAGGTAATTAGGAAGCATTCTAGAAGGATCTCAATTACAAAGGCGGAAAATCGCCAATTGCATGTGCCATAATTGCAGACACCATTATATGATTTGTTAATTATCCCATCTGGAACGTAGACTTTGTTGCATTTACATCGATGAGCCAGAAATCACTTCAATAACACTACTGCAAACAACACCGATGTACACGCCTTTCCTCTCTTTGATCTTGTGGAGTTCTGGTTCCCCCCACATTCACGGGTCTACTACACTGCTAATTAAATGAGTTTAAAAACTATTATGTTTACGCGCTTCAAGCTAAAACCATAAGGGTTACCAGAATAACTAAAGAATAAAAAGAAAAGTTGAAACATGTTCGCTTTGCTGTTACGCCAATAAGTAGGACATATCAAAAAAAGAAAGAACAAGTAGGCCATAGAAATTGCAGAAATCGTAATCCACATTAAAGCCACAGCTATCAAGTTTTGATTGAATTTTGAAAGTAGTACAGCCCAACATGCCGCAATCAGTGGGAATTTAATGCCATCGCGTATGAAAATGAAGTGGAAAGTGATACTATGCTTCTGTTGTCTGCAAATGATTATTTTACTACTTACACGCGTCAAAAATTACAAGGATTCCACGCATTTGATTTTCAGTATGAATTCAAATATTAAAATTCATATTAATCTGAAAAACTACATAAAACATACTATATAAGTGGCAAAAGTTTATCGTTAAATATACTTGGAAATACATATGAAATGTAATGGTAATAAAAGAAATTAACTGTTTGACTTCTATAAATAGTTATAGCGCTATTCGGCAGAATATCTATTAATTCTGGCATATGATCAGTATCCAAATTCACATGCTCGCGCTGACATTTGAATTAGAAAGAGAGAAAAAAAAGGGAAATAGTTCTCGAGATTGACTTTTTCTCATTAACTGTTCTGGATAATGAATGTACTCCTAATTTACCACTTTATCTTTCTCCACATAAATACCATACTTTTATTTGGTCATGATTTGAACCTGTGACATGATCTAACCCACATGCCTTGCGCTTTTACTATTAAACCAAAGCTATGGACGAAAATGGCTGTTGCTATTCTGTTAAATTAGACGTGCTGAATTTTAATTCTGATCTATATCCTTCCAAAATATGAATCTGCAATTCTTAGCAAATTCGAAGATTTGTTTCCTGAACTTGCCTTTACAATTAGACCAAAGGAAGGTAGTACGAGGGGCGTTCACAAAATTACGAAATATAAATACGAAAGACAAATCTAGCATAAAAGGAGCTTTTAAGATCAGACATGAAAGTTGACAAGTAAATCTCCATTATTCAAAGCAACAAAATGGCAGGCTACTGCCAAGTAAATGAACTACATGTCAAGATCTCATGATTGGGAATTGATGGTCAATTCTGTTTTAGTGTGGACAAGATAGAACGCATATCGATAGGAAGTATACCACCCAACACATGTAAATCCTGATGCCTGAGAATAGTCAACCAAGTTCGAGGTCAAATTAATTGGAATATAATTAGTACTGTTGTAAAAATATTGGATCATGGAGAATAAGATTTAGCTTGAGACGTGTCAAAGACACTATTCTTAAGGATATTTCGCCCGCACCGTAATTCCTAGAATTCAACAAGCTCTTATAGTATAAACTAGTTAGAAGTCGAAACAACAAAGATAAATCAAAAGAAAACACAACACAAAAGAAAAGGGGAAGATAAGTTTTTACCTTTTTCACACACTCCAAATGAACACAAACATATACTTATATTTAGTCCAAAGTGTACATCTGATTTTCAAGAATGGAAAAGAGTCAAATATACCCCTTTACTTTCATATATTATCTGTATTTAACCCCCGTTATATTATTGGGTCAAATTTATCCTTACCGGCATATTATCAGGCCAAAATTACCCCTACAATCACCAAACTTTTAAAAGTACACCTTGATCTGTTAAGTAATCCAAAATCTTTCAAATTTCTTTTATTTAAATCACTTGTTATTCTTCTTTATCCACAATTTTAATTTCAAAAATTACTATTGATGTGAATGCTAAAGTTACTAGACTATACAAATTATTCATAATTTTTTTTTTATTACCAATGCACCCATTTCTCTTTTTATAATAAATAAAATTGGTTTAAAATTTTATTTATTTTTCAATCATATACACACCGTAGAATTTAGTGAGTCTATTTATCATGTATGTACATATATATTCAAATATATTTTGTCATTGCCTGGTTAGTATAGAGTTCGATCGACTAACTTAAGAGTGCAAAATGTATAGGCATTTAATCAAACCAAAGTTGAATTAGACAATATAAAGTCTCCGAGAAACTTCGACTTCAATCACTAATACTTGCAAAGTCTCCATACATTTGGTGCAACGAATTCATTAATATTGGGATATTGTAAATACTTTTAGAATTTAAAAAAGCTACCTACTTTAGATTTTTCAATTTACTATACTTTGTTTATTCGGTTGTATTATTTAATATTTTTTTCTCTCTCTAATTCAAAAAGCAGTTAAATGCCAATTATTTCAAAAATAGTGGATCAAAAAGAACAACAAGTGATTTAAATAAAAGAAATTTGGGAGATTTTGGATTACTTAACAGATCAAGGGGTATTTTTAACAGTTTGCTGATTGTAGGGTAAATTTGGTCTGATAATATAACTGTAGGGGTACATTTGGCCCAATAATATAACGGAGATTAAATATAGATAATATATAAAAGTAGAGGGGTATATTTGCCCTTTTCCCTTTCAAGAATTAAACGTTGCATATTAAAGTTAATGACAAAAATTTTATCAAAGTTAAAGGAACATTTCCAGTAAGAAACGTTACTAACTTTAAAGGCAATTAAACCAAAAACATTATGAACAACAACTTTCTTAACATCAAAAATAAAACTGATTTTGATAGCCATAATGATAGCCATTCAAGATTAGTAAAATTATCATTCAAAGCTATTCAAATTTTCAGTTATAGATATTAAAATATATTTCAGTTATAGACCTATTAAGATAATATTAAAAGAATATAATGAACCTAGACATTAATTTGAATATTTTTTTTAACAAGTACCAACTGTAATAATTTCATAGTAAAAGCAACTTAAAAGGGAAGTGAAATTGTAGGAAAAGATCCTGCTAGAAAACATACTCCCTCCATTTCAATACATGTGAACCCATTTGACTGGGTACGGAGTTTAAGAAAAAAGAGAAGACTTTTGAACTTGTGGTATAAAATAAGGCACATATATTTTGTGTGGCTATAAATCATTGCATAAAGGTAAATTATTTTCAAATAAGGAAAGAGGTCATTCTTTTTGACACGAACTAAAAAGGAAATAGGTTCACATAAATTGAAACGGAGGGAGTATCATTTAGCCTCCACCAAGTGGAAGAAACTTGTAACATAACTGATTTAAATTTGAATTCCTATTTACCTATAAATGTAGAGATCGATCATATTTGTTGACCTAAGAAGTATAGATTTTGATGATTAACAAAGGAACACATGTATGAACTAGGTTCATGGACACTATACACACGTTACGATCAGAATCAAGCAAAAGATATGTACGTACAACAGATAAGTATAAGTAGTTATTTGTGATAATCCCTTAACGAAAAGATTGCATATTTGATAAGGAGCAGGGCTCCTCACTTAAAGAGAACTCTGTTTGCAATAAATTTTCGACACACAAAAAATAACTGCAATCACAAAAGAATAAAGTAATTTTATCATGCAATTGTAGGTATAATTATGTTTCTCCTTTGATTTTTCTCTCCTGATTATCTCCGTGATTCGAGAGTTGGAACACCGTATTTCTCGAATGTAGGATGATGCAGATTTTCTTGGATGTATATGATATCTATGAAACTATGGTGTGGATCTTTTTGAAATATTTGATTATTAAGAACTATCCAGCCACATCTTGATTTCTTTGTGAGTATCCCTTGAGTTTATGGAATATTCGAGATGACCTCAATTTTTGAGATGATTTTTAAGGGAATATGTAACCCTTTTTATAAGTGCGACATATGGTTAGGGTAGAGTAGCCTCCAAGTTAGGATTTTGATAGAGTAGCAAGTAACCCTAATAGACTCCTAGAATTTCAAGAGTAGTGTCTTGAATTTCGGATTAGCCCAAATTTCATATAGGCTTGATCCATTAAAATTTTGATGTCTATAAATGCCCCCTACTTCAAGGTTTGTCGAGGTGTAGCTTGTCGAAACTTGAAGACGAGACTTGAAGTACTTGACCATCGTAAAAGATGATTTTGAAACTTTTGGTTTTCCAGTTGCAGGAGAAAGAGATGAAGGGCAGAATTTGTCCCACTGGGCGTGCCAATTTATTTGCAATAAGTTTTCGACACACGAAAAATAACTGCAATCACAAAAGAATAAAGTAATTTTATCTATCAATTGTGAGTATTTTATTTCTCCCTTGATTCTTCTCTCCTGATTATCTCCATGATTCGAGGGCTTGAGCAGTATGTTTCTCGAATGTAGGATGATGCAGACTTTCTTGGATGTATATGATATCTATGAAAGTGTGGTGTAGATTTTCTTGAAGTATTTGATTATCAAGAATTATACGATCGCATATTAATCTCTTTGTGAGTATCCCGTGAGTTTATGAGATATTCGAGATGATCTCAATTTTTGAGATCCTTTTTAAGGTAATATGTAACTTATTTTTATAGGAGTGACCTAGGGTTAGGTTAGAGTATCTTCCAAGTTTGATTTTTTATAGAGTAGCTTCCAAGCAATCCTAAAAGACTCCTAGAATTGCAAGAATCGTCTTATAGTATCTTGAATTTAGGATTTTGCCCAAATTTTGTACGGGTTTAATCCGTTAAAATTTTAATGTCGACAAATGCCCCCTATTTTAAAGTTTATCAGGGTGTAGGCTTGCCGAAACTTGAAGACGAGACTTGAAGTACTCAACCATCGCAACAGATCGATGATTTTGAAACTGGTAGTTTTCAATTTGCAGGTTGAAGAGATGAAAGGTAGAACTGATCCTGCTAGGCGTGTCAATTTGTTTGCAACAAATTTTTCGGGATATGGAAAATTAAACGAAAATCACAAAATAAGAGAAAAATATTTTTACTAATCAATTGTGAGTATAATTCTATTTTTCCATTAATTCTTATCTCCTGATTATCTTCGTGATTAAAGGGATGGAGCAGCGTGTTTCTCGAATGTAGGATGATGCAGACTTTCTTGGATATATATGATATCCATGAAAATATAGTGTGGATCTTCTTGAAACATTTTATTATCTAGACTTATCTGGCCACATCTTGATCTCTTTATGAGTATCTCGTGAGTTTATGGGATATTCGAGATGATCTCCATTTTTGAGATGTTTTTTTAAGGGAATATGTAAACTTTTTTATAGCAGTGACCTAGGGTTAGAGTAGAGCAGCCTCCAAGTTAGGATTTTGATAAAGTAGCCTCCAAGTAACACTAATAAACTCGTAGAATTTCAAGAGTAATGTCTTGAATTTAGGATTTAGCCCAAATTTCATATAGGCTTGATCCATTAAAATTTCAATGTCTACAAACTCTATCCAAGATAATAAAAGAGTTAGAAGTTGAAGTTAACTAGAACTCTTCCACTAAGGAAGAGTAAAGCATCAGATCTCTAATTAATCCTAATCCTACTAACTCTATAAATATCAGTTTGTTCTCTTTTAAAGGTGACGCACACATACTGAAGTAAAGCAAGAATTGAGAGCAAAATAGCAAGGCATTTTGTGAGCAATTCCTGTGAGATTCAAGGGTGTTAACCTGAAGCTATATAAACGAGTTTGAAGAACAAGTTACATCTATCTGTATTTAATTCTAATTCAATTGTAGTAGGAACTTTTGAGTTGTACCTTTCAGCTTACTTTAGAAACAAACTGTACTAGGTGCTTGAGTTGTATTGTTCAAGTTAGAGTTAACTTGAAGTAGTCGCAACATCTTATGACGTGTTGCTATAAGGGTTAGATTTTAATCCTTAGGTTTGCAAGAGTTTGTAAACTTTGTTTTGGCTCAGAATTTAGTGAAGTGTTTGGGGAAAATCCTACTGGATACTAGGTCGTAGTTTTTTCACCTTTTGAACCGTGTGTTTTTCACGTAAAAACACTTGTATTCTATACTTTCTACATTACTTATTCTGCAATTGTAGTGTAAGGAACGCATAAAAAAAAATAGGTAGTTCGATAATCCAGTGCACGCAAAAATTAGGAACCGCACAAATCACCCCCCTCCCCCCCTTTGTGTGATATTGAAGTGCAAAACATCAATTGGTATCAGAGTAGGTTATTCTTGAAGAGGCTAACACCTTAGGAAAAGATCAAGATGAGTGCACCACCGAAAAACTGTGAAGGGCAATCCACTACTAGGCCACCACTTTTCAATGGCCAATACTACTCATGGTGGAAGGAGAGAATGAGAGACAACTTATAGGCAGAAGATTATGTTATAAGACATAATCACTAACGGGCCACTATCAACACTAAAGAAGAATGCTCAAATACTAAAATCGAGGTTGGAATTATGAAATATAAATAACTCCGAGTAAAAAATACTTACCTCAATCTAAGTAGTGAAAATTCCGTCTAAAATCGAGCTCCAAAACCTTGTGAGAAAAAGTAACTAAATTCCGGAATAAATAAAAATGCAGTAGTTGTCTTAGTCTGAATAAGATCCTAGATGATCCTGAAACTCAAGTTTGATAAGCCCAACATGATCCTTGCGAGATTAAACCCAAGATAGCCTTTTAAATCACTCAATTTGGCCTTAAAATGAGGGAGATATGATGTTTTAAAGTTTCAAAGGAAGTATGACAATTCCAGGGACATAAATGGTATTTTCGTAATTATTTATACCCGAAAAAAATAGCAATAAGAAAATCTTCGTTTTAGCACCCCAAAACTCATTCGGAACCTCTCGGACACAAATCATATATGAATTTCAATCATAAAGCACGCTAAGAACCTGCTCGCGCACTCAAAATACATTAAAGAGGTCATCTTGACCCGATATTGACCATGGTCTAACTCTAAATTTTTAACTTAACTAGTTTCTCAACCAATGATCCAAAATATACCAGAGCCCCTCGGGACCCCATCCAATCATAAAAAAGTACAAATATATTATCCAAACTTATCCAAAGCCTCAATACACCCACGGAAATATCACAACAAAGAATCGAAGTTCAAACCAAATAGAATTTCTCTTAAGTTATTAATTCATTCTTTCAAAAGAGTGACCGAATCACATGCGAACACTTCGGATTAATTCCAAAGTCTCGGAACACCAATTTGAAGTCCAATGACATCAAAGTCAACTCTTGGTCAAACTTATAAACTACTAAGTTCTTCAAATTGCCAACTTTCGATAAATAGTATTGAATTCTTCTAGGAACCTCCGAAACTAAATTCGAACATACGTATAAGTCCAAAATCATCATATGAACCTATCGAAATAATCAAAACCTGATTCTGACTCCGTTTACCCAAAAGTCAAACATTGGTCAACTCTTTCAACTTAAAGCTTCCAAATCAAGAGTCATTCTTCCAAATCAATCCCGAACCACTCGAAAACCAAAACCGACCATACACTCAAGTCATAATACATCATATGAAGCTACTCAAAGTCTTAAACTACCGAATGGACACTAAATTTCAAAATGACCGGTCGGTTCGTTACATGTTATCTCTTTGTTATTTTAATTTTAATTTATAAAATTATAGTTCTATTAATTTTTTTATTGTTTAGCTAAAGGTTGTGTAGTTTGATTTAAAAATTTTGGTACATTGTGGCGTAGCCACCCTATGCCAAGGGTGGTCAAGCGCACACCCTTCGCCAAAATATTATACTGTGTATATAAGTTAAATACTACTCTATATGGATATATATTATATTTTAAACACCATTAACACAGTTAAGTGAGGCAGTCCAGGTGTCATGACCCAAAATCACACATGTCGTGATGCCGCCTATCTTAATACTAGGCAAGCCGACAACCTCAATAAACCACAAATTTTTTTAAGTTCGAAAACATATTATTTAAATTCCATAGAAAATCTCGCAAGTACTGATATAAATACACTCTCAAAATCCAGTGTCACTGAGTACACGAGCATCTAAATGATAACATAGTCTGACTAATAAAATATTGTCGGGATATGTAGAACAGTACAAATAACTGAAAGGAAAGAGAGTCAAGGTCTTCGGACGCCAAGCAGCTACCTCGATAGTCTCCAATGGATGAAACTCCGAAATCTAGCAACCGCCGTATCCGGAAGTACCTGGATCTGCACACGAAGTGCAGAGTGTAGTATGAGTACAGCCGATCACAAGTACTCAATAAGTAATAAGACTAACCTTTGGGCTGAAAGTAGTGATGAGCTCAGCAGGTATAGTCCAGTATAGAAATAACAGTACAGAAATGTATGCATGCTTTCAAGTTCAACAGTTAAACTTAGTACAAATAAAATAGATCAATTCTGAATGATATGATAAATATGACATCTCTATGTCTACATGACAATGTACATGCTGTATGGGATGCACCTTAGTAGAAACCTCGTGTACTCACAATCTGAAAATACTCAATCACTCGGTACTATATATATATATATACACACACACACACACATCAACTGATTGTCAGTCACTCAGTACTGTATAAGGCTAATCCAGCCGAGGGGAAGATCCATCCCCAAATATAAATGATTCGGACAAGATCCATGTCCAAGGAAGATTCATCCCTCAATATAAATGCTTCAGGAAAGATCCATGCCCAGGGAAGTTCCATCCCTCAATATAAAAATACTTCGGGCAAGATCCATGCCCACGAAAGATCCATCCCTCAATATAAATGTAACGACCCGACTTATCATTTTAAGAATCTATGTGACGTTCAGCGACTTAAGGTCCCGAGCAACTTTGTAATATATATTATGACTTGCGTGTACGGTCGAGTTTGGTTTTCGGAAGATTCGAAATTTAATTTAAAGAACAATTCTCATTTTTGAAGCTTAAATAGAAAGAGTTGACCGGAGAGTTGACTTTTGAGCAAACGACCTTGGAATGAAATTTTCATGATTCCAATAACTCCGTATGGTGATTTGGACTTAGGAGCGTGTCCGGAATTTTATTTGGAAGTCTGTAGTTAAATTAGACTTGAAATGGCTAAAATAGGAATTTAAGTTTGGAAGTTTGACCGGGGAGTTGACTTTTTGATATCGGGGTCGGAATCCAGTTCTGAAAAATTTTATAGCTCCGTTATGTCATTTATGACTTGTGTGCAAAATTTTAGATCAATCGGACTTGATTTGATAGGTTTCGGCATCGAATGTAGAAGTTGGAAATTCTTAAGTTCATTAAGCTTGAATTGGGGTATGATTCATGGTTTTAACGTTGTTTGATATGATTTTAGATTTCAACTAAGTCTGTATGATGTTATAGGACTTGTTGGTATGATTTGACAGGTCCCTAGGGGCTTGGGTGTATTTCTTTTTGGATCATTGGTTGAGAGACTAGTAAGGTTAAGAAATTTGGGAGTTTGACCATGGTCAATATCGGGTCAAGACGAACTCTTTTCAGTGTTTTGAGTGCGCGAGTAGGTCCGTAGTATGTTTTATGATTGAAATTCATATATGGTTTGTGTCTGGAAGGTTTCGGGTAAGTTTCGGATGGTTAACGGATCAAAATTTAGACTTAAACAGTTGCTGGAAATTTCTGCTGCTGGAAATATTTCGAGGCCATGAAAAACCGAGGTCATGAAAAAAATCGAGGTCATAAAGGCCGAGGACTGATCGAAGGCCGAGGACCGATCGAAAGGCCGAGGACCGATCGAAGGCCGAGGACCGACCGAAGGTCGAGGGCCTGGGCAGAAGTGTAAGTTATAAAGCAGCGGGACTTCGTCCCATTTTCCATTTTTGTCAAATTGGAGATTGGGGAGAGGCGGTTTTTGGGAGATTTTCAAAAAAAAACATCAGGATAAGTATTCTTAACTCAATTATGATTAGATTACCCGAATCCATTATTTGTTTTCACCATTTAATTAGTGTTTTGAGATTGAAATTTGGAAAATATTTAGAAATCTCATAGAAACGAATTTTTGAGATTTCGGTGTCGATTTGGAGTCGGATTTGAGTGAAACTGGTATGGTTGGACTCATAATTGAATGTGTTATCGGATTTTATGAGTTTCGTCAGATTCTGAGACGTGGGCCCCATTGGCGATTTTTGAGTTAAATTTCGAATTTTGTTGGAAAATTAGTATTTTTATATGGAATTAATTCCTATAATTAGTATTCACTGAATTGAATTAATTTGGTCATATTTGAGCTATCCCGTGGTCAGTTCAACCAAGAAAATAATTTTGGAATATCGGCCTAACTTCAAAAAAGGTGAAATTACATGTGCAAATTACATTGGTTGAAATTCGTAGACGCCTATATGTATTAAATGGAAAAATTGTTGGAATTTAGTAAATCCTTGATTTGAAATGCCACATTCCTTGTTTGTTGAATTTGTTTTTATATGATAATTTGGTGTGAGTTTCACTTTAATTTTTATGTGAATTCCGTGTTTTTGTTGTGTTGTTATTTTCTGAAAATAATTTTATTATGGATTTTTCATCTGCAAACAATTAATAAAATTTGTGATATGTTGTAATATTTGAGCACTTGATAAGCCATTTGTGATATGTGAGCACTTGATCTGTTGTTGTTGAAATCATATTTACTTTGGGACTACAGAACGGTATTCCGGGAGATCCCTCTGCATATTTACTTTGGGACTACGGAACGGTATTCCGGGAGATCCCCCTGCCCTGCATATTTACTTTGGGACTACGGAATGGTATTTTGAGAGATCCCCCTGTCTTGCTTATTTACTTTTGGGACTACGAGACGGTACCTCGGGAGTGCCCTTTTTGTTGATATTTATCTATGGATGCACTTGCCTTTGGTTATTTTATTTTTTCGTGATATGTAAATTCTTGTCTTCTTCGGTGATGTACTAGTTGACTTTATTATTATGTGTTTTGTGCTCCTTATTGTATCGTGTTGGCTTGGGCTTTTTAGTACGAGACTCTGAAGATTTATATTTCTGGTTTTTACTAATTTTTGATGACTGAATTATTTTAAATAAAAGAAAATTTCTATTATGTTTTAAATTTATAAGTATTACATACAAATCGGTAGTTTATCTGATTTTTTTAATTTAAGTGCAAATGTCATTTTCTTCACTCAAACTATTTTTAAAGTAAATTGATCGTGCGGATTCTTTTATATATTGATATTTTGGCTCCTGAGTTGTCCGTACAATTATGATAGAAATATGGGCACGAGGTACGGTGAAAATATGAAAGTGGGCTGAGACCCATATTTTTATGAATATGAAATGAGGTGTCACGAGGTGACTTTTATTTGAAAGAATTATATTCAAAATATTATTTCAAAGAATTATATTCGGAAGGTACTTATTCGAAAAAAATATATGTAAAAGATTTATATTTGAAGGACATGTTTAATTGCTTGTACTTGTGTTCGTTATTCGTCTGAGCAATAATTATGATGTTCTTGTTGCCTTGCTGTTATATCACTGGTTGATTTTGTTGTTATCATTACTAGATATTTTCTAGTACTATTGTATACTGCTATATTGTACATGTTATTTGACTAGTGAGTGTCTTGACTGTACCTCGTCACTACTCCACCGAGATTAGTCTTGATACTTACAGGGTACCGATTGTGGTGTACTCATACTATACTTCTGCATATTTTTGTGAAGAGCCAGGTATTGGAAATATCGGACTCGGACAGAGTTAGTGTGTTGATCACAATGATTCAAGGTGAGCTGCTTGGTCGTTGCAGTCCCTTGGAGTCTTTCTATTTTATTGTACTGTCAACTCTTATTCGAACAGTATTGTATATTCAATCTTTGAGATTCATTGCGTATATTCAGTTAGAGTTCGTGACTCAGTATTACCAGTCCTGGGAAGGTGTTATAATTATTTCCGTTGTTGGTTTCGACACGTGTATTAAATTATATGTTTTAAAAATAAAATGGTTGGAATTGTAATTGTAATTGGCTTACCTAGTCTTAGAGACTAAGTGCCATCACGACGCCTATGTTGGGATTTTGGATCGTGATAAGTTGGTATCAGAGCTCTAGGTTCATAGGTTCTACGAGTCACGAACGAGTTTAGTAGAGTCTTGCGGATCAGTACGGAGACGCTTGTTTATCTTCGAAAGGCTACAGAGCTAGTAGGAAAATTTTCACTTCTTTCATTCCTTATCGTGCTACATTTATTGAGCTTGAAGCATATATCTTATGTTCTTTTGCATCCACTCGTATATGAAATTGCGCACTCGGTATCAACTATACGCCAACGGTTCGTGATACTACAGAGGGGTTATAAGGGAGCCAAGGTTGCTCGACCATTGTTATAATGTGTCGTCCAGATCGAGGATGCGAAAGTATTGAGAGATCATTCAGTTGTGCACATGGGGGTGCAACAGGTTCTGACTTCTGGTTGATAAGTACGATCATAAGAAGGTTTAATTAGTTGCCTAATCATCACAATCGTGGTAGGGTCACGAGGTGGATGTAGTTCTAAAGATAGTTGGTGGTATTAGGGACTATGTGGTTCGTATGGGATTTCCATTTAGTGAAGGGTACATACTAGCAGTCAAGTCACTAGAGGAAGCGAGTTTAACTGTCACGAGGATGACATGTGCCAAATAAATGGCTTGAGGTGTCTTATGACTGGTGTCGTACGAGCGGTGAAAGTTAGTATTGTGGATCATCGGATTGTGTCATATGGCTTCGCGCCAAGTGAAGGGAGTACACTATCAACGATTAGATTGCGGGGTCATGTGTTATATCAGTTTTGGCCTGAGATGTATTTATGTGGTATTGAAAGGTTCCCAAAAACTTGTATATGATTAAGAGCTGAGATTTGTATGGGATGATGCTGGGACTTGTGGTATTCCCGCGTCCTTAATAAATCTATATTTCAGTATCAGCGGGGTCATGGAAATAATTTCAGAATACTCGGAGTGTTCCAGTAAGTTCTTTTAATGTACTATCGGCACGGGGTTCCTATAATGGTTATTTCAGTTATCCGGCACAGACTCAGTATGAGCAGTCGAACCTGCAGAGGGGTTGTTACGAGTGTGGTGATACTAGACACACCAAGAGAAATTATCTCGGACTTGAGAGGGGTGGATTTCATCAGAACACTCAAGCTACAAGCTTTATTCCAGTTAATACTCCACGTGAACAACCAGTTAGAGGTGGAGAACAAGTGGGTAAAGGGAGCCCTAGAAGGGGAGGCCCAGGCCGTTGATATATTTGCTATGATGTGGCTGAAGCCACTACACCAGATGGTTTGGTTACAGATATGATCCTGATCTGTTATAAAGGAATATTTTTCCTTAATTTGATTCGGTTCTGAATATTGAGGCGAGTCCTCCTATTATCCTCCATTTATGGGTGAGCTTCGTAATTTTGTGAATCACTTATATGTTATCCCTGTTGGGAGATTCGATGAGGTTAGCCCGTGTCTATCATTTTTATTTTGTACACCATTAAGGACTATAAGTCCAAAAGTGACTTTTTATTACTCTCTACAATGGGTTTTGATATGATTTCAGAATAATTGAGTTCAATTTTATGAATTATATGCCTTGCCGGTATAGGGGTTCATTATATGTTGTGAAAATTGTTTACGGAATTTATTGAAAAGAAGAAAGAAAGGAAATTGAAAAAAAAATATTTAGTTGGCACGATGTGCAAAATACTTGTGATTCAGAACTGAGGACGAGATCCTGGCATTTTTAATATAAATTGATATGTTTAAACCGGGCTACGAGCTGCGGTGGAAGTTATATAAGGACGAGATCCTTGTGAGGAAAATTCTTGTGTTTAAGTTCTCCCTTGTGAAATTAAATTTGTACTATAGTACTAATAGGGAGTCATGCCTGTTAGGCTTATTTGAAAATTCTTATATGAAATTCTCTGTGCATACTTGTCAAATTCGTGTTGTAATTATTAATTTTTAACCTACGAGGTAGGTGCCCGCCCAGGTGGGGTTAAATATGGTTCGTTAACCCGAATAAATAATTATGAGGTCTTCATGCCTCGCGTGTTGCCGTCAGTATTGTGAAAATTAGATATGAGATTTTGGTTAAGATAAGATTAATTGAGGGTGCTGAAGCTAATTATAAACAGCTATTATGACCAGAGATGTGGTTATGGACATACATATGATGTGTTTCATGTTCAGATATCATTATGATAATGCAGTGCTTGTAATACTGAGATTAGTGTTATTGATATCTACATTGTGGTGCTTTTTTGGGTTGTGGATGTGTTGTTAGGATTTATTTTGATGTTACTCTAACAGGTGGATAGGCCCAATTACGGGGGAGACTCTGCCGAAATTTCTGAAAAATTTGGGAGTTAGAAAAATTTAGGGGATTGAGACGTGCGAAAGAAGAGATAAGTTATGTTATGTGTTTGAGGATGGACTCTACTTCTCATTCAAGGGCGAATGATCCTAAGTGGGGGAGAATGTAACACCCCGAAATACTTCAACACTATCAAGAAAGTTGATGTGTGCGTAGGCACGAGTTACTATAGCCAGTTGAGACTAATACCGTGCGTTGATGTGAAAATCAAGCCTTTTGAAAATGTTTGGAGTGTAAGAAATTGGTTTTAAAGTTTATAAGTATGGATAAAATAAATAATCTCAACTGATATGGTGTTGTCGGATCCATGTTAAATTGCGGAATATAGAATCACTCGCGGGTGTGTGTATAATAATGCACTCGGTAATTTGATGTCCTCAGGATAATTCTTGGCACGTTCGAGGACGAACATATGTTTTAACAGGGGGAGAATGTTGTAGACAATAAATTGCGTCGAGAAAATAAAATCAAGACCGAAAATATCACAACAATCGTAGTATTTTATTTCAAATAATTGAGTGTACAATCTCTATGAGTCCTCTGATTCTTCTTTCCAATAGTAAAAAAGTTCAAGGGTCTTTGAGATTGATCTTGAATCTATATTTGTTTCCACGAACGATGATCTTGAATTCAACTAGCACGAACTTTGATTTGAACTCATACTCCCTGAATCTTGACTTGTTCTTCGTTCTTGAGCTTGAACTTGATTTCTTGAGCTTGAAGTTCTTCGTTCTTGAGCTTGAATTTTATTTCTTGAACTTGAACTTGATTTCTTGAAGCTTGAAACTTGTAGAGAAATTTGCAGCGTTTGATCCACGAGCTCTTTCTTGCTTCTTGTTATAATTTCTGATGTCTTTTCTGGCTTATGAAGACCCCTATTTATAGTTGTGGAAGGGAGGAGTTGTGATAAGAACAAACTCTTTCCGACTAATCAAATTGAAGTGTGACAAGGCCACATTTGATTGACCAGAACATGTCACTTGCACACGCGGCGCGATTTCATTGGCATTTTAATGTGAGTTGGCATGCCTTATCATTTTGACACGTGGCATGATCCTATTGGCTCTTCCGTTTGATTTGGCGCGCCACGTCATTTGACACGTGGCACCAAACTGAGCCTCCATGAGGATGACATTTTGGGCTTAATGAAGTGGGCTCATCACTTTAGCCCAATTAAATGGGCTAGCCCAGTGGATTAAGACTTATTTATTTAATCTATTTATATTGGACTTATACAATTAATTTAATTATATTATCCCATAATATTTATTTGGACCAATATATCTTGAATTTAAAATATAATCCAAACTATTTTATGGATTTAATTTTAATAAAATTTGTATGCCTACAAATACCCCCTACTTCAAGATTTGTTGGGGTGTCAATAAAATGACTAGGCTTGAAGTATTAACAAAGGCCATTAGTGCCTTTCTTCTTGCAAATGATTTCATGAATTTACTTATCCATGCCTCCTTCAAACGTAACTTGAGGTAAGTCATTTTGTCCAATAAAGTAAAGAACTTATGAATGGACCATAACTCTTATTTAAGAAATAACACCTCAAATTTTGAATAAAATAATTTAATTGTCATAATTCCTTTTGCTCATGGAATCCAATAACCACACATGAACACTTTATGCTTTTGAAATTCTTATTCATTAATTCCCACGAAGAATCACACATAGTCATTATTCACTAAGCCAATTTGTAGACTTTAATAGCTTGAATACCCATTTTTCAATTCCAATTCGATATCAAACAGCTTTAGCCTTTAGTTGACGTCTATTTGGATACGGAATAGTCTGGCCACCAAGTCCATGTTGGAAATTAATTTGTTGCCTTTAATTTGATCCCACACCGAAAAATAACTTCCCAATGGCCATCTCGAGACATCTATATATAGCTCATGCATGGCCTCTGTCAGCATCACTTCATGGTATTTGCTTGTCGCGTTAATTCATAATTGACAGGTAAGACTCCTCTTTCTTTTTTTACGTTTCTTTTTATCATCCTTTTTTTCCTCTTTTTTTAGGTCGAGTGAGAAATATATGTTCTTGTTTATCGAGATGATCCATGCATGAAGAATACAATCTCAGGGTGTGAAGGAATGGATACTCATCACGTCCCGAATATCAGAGAGATTACTCTCAAGGCGGCCTAAATATTGGAGAGATTACTCTCAGAGTGGCCCGAATATTGGAGAGATTACTCTTAGGGTGTGAAGGGATAGATACTCATCACGGCCCGATTATCGAAGAGATTACTCTCAAGGCACAGAGGTTCATACGATATATCAAAGTACAAGTTCATGGCAATAAATAGATAGACAAATCCTCAACATTATATAGAAAGACAAATCCATGGCAGCATATAGAAGGACAAATCCATAAAGAGACCAACTTAAGGTGAAAAGGGACTTAAACATCCACCTTAAGATTGGAAAATTATGGTTCCTTTTAAGGACAAACCCATGAAGAGGACAACTTAAGGTGCAAAGGGACTTAGATGTGCACCTTAAGATTGGAAAGTTATAGTTCTTTTTAAGGACAAATCCACGAAGAAGCTAACCTAAGGTGCAAAGGGACTTAAATGTCCACCTTAAGATTGGAAAATTATGGTTCCTTTTAAGGATAAACCCACAAAGAGGCCAACTTAAGGTGCAAAGGGACTTACATATCCACCTTAAGATTGGAAAGTTATAGTTCTTTTTAAGGACAAATCCACGAAGAAGCTAACCTAAGGTGCAAAGGGACTTAAATGTCCACCTTAAGATTGGAAAATTATGGTTCCTTTTAAGGATAAACCCACAAAGAGGCCAACTTAAGGTGCAAAGGGACTTACATATCCACCTTAAGATTGGAAAGTTATAGTTCTTTTTAAGGACAAATCCACGAAGAAGCTAACCTAAGGTGCAAAGGGACTTAAATGTCCACCTTAAGATTGGAAAATTATGGTTCCTTTTAAGGATAAACCCACAAAGAGGCCAACTTAAGGTGCAAAGGGACTTACATATCCACCTTAAGATTGGAAAGTTATAGTTCCTTTTAAGGACAAATCAACGAAGAGGCTAACCTAAGCTGCAAAGGGACTTAAATGTCCACCTTAAGATTGAAAATTATGGTTCCTTTTAAGGAAAAATCCACAAAGAGGCCAACTTAAGGTGCAAAGGGACTTAAATGTCCACTTTAAGATTGGAAAATTAGAAAGCTTCGAAGACTTGGTGGACTTGATGACACCAACACTTGGCAAACTTTGAAGATTTAGCGGACTTTGCAGAATTCAACTTGAAGAGTGGTGGACTTTTACACTTCAACAAAAAAAATAAGCAGACTTGAAGACTTCAACTTGAAAATTTGGAAGGCTTAAATACTTCAACTTGAAGACAGGAGAATTTGAAGACTTCAACTTGGAGACTTGGAGGATTTAAAAGTTTCAACTTGAAGAGCGGCGAAGACCCATAAAAGTTCGCGAAGAAGGCCTTTAACATTTGTGGAGAAAACCCATAAAAATTTGCGCAAAGATCCTTAAAAGCTCACGTCCATGATCTTTAAAAGTTCACAGTGAAGACCTTTAAAAGTTCGGGTGAAGACTTTTAAAAGCGCGCGATGAAGACTTTTAAAAATTTGTGGCGAAGACCCTTAAAAGTCCGCGGTCATTATCGTTAAAAGTTCACAGTGAAGACCTTTAAAAGTTCGCGGTGAAGACTTTTAAAAGCACACGATGAAGACTTTTAAAAATTCGTGGAGAAGACCCTTAAAGGTTTGCGGTCATTATCGTTAAAAGTTCACAGTGAAGACCTTTAAAAGTTTGTGGCGAAGACCCCTGAAAGTACGCGATGAAAACCTTTAAAAGTTCGTGGTGAACACGTTTAAAGGTTCGCAACAAAAACCTTAAAATTCGAATGCCTTTAAAAGTTCGAGACGAACACCTATAAAAGTTTACAATGAGAACCTTAAAAAATACCTTCAGAATTGTCCCGGACAATATTCTAAAACCAACTTTATATTGCACCACGCTGGCAATTTCAGATTTGCGCAGTTTCATTAAAATATTCGTATCTTGGTGTAGAAAAGTCAAAATTACAAACCGTTTAATTTCTTGGAAACTAGACTTCAAAATCTAAAACATTTCCTAAACGTGGGATTTAATACCATAAGGATAGTTTCAAATAATATTTTGAATTCAACTTAAAATTTCGACACACTGACAATTTCAAACTTGCGTGACTTCACCAAAACTCTTATATCTTGATGTAGGAACGTTGAAATCATGAACTGTTTGATTTATTGAAAACAAGACTTCAAAATATAAAACATATCCAAAATGTAGGATTTAATACCTTAAGGATAGTTTCAGATAATATTTTGAATTCAACATCAGATTTTGATATACCGACAGTTTCGAATTGGCGCGACTTCGCCAAAACTTTTATGTTTTGGTATGGAAGCCTCAGAATCACAAGACGTTTTTCTTGCTATCGATAGAAATTCAAGATCTCTATTCTCACCTAACATCTTGGGTTCAAGTCTCACTGAATTTGAAACATTGTGCCAAGGAATCTTTCTTCTTATATTTGTGTTCCTTTTTGACGCCTCTCTTTCTCCAACCCCCTTTTTTGGTAGTGAGCGAATATGAAGTCCAACAAACTTGAAGGTTATGCGAACATGAAGACATAGCGAATCCCCAGACTTTGATGCAAACATTGTCATCATTTCAGTGAAGACACTATTTTACCATAGCAGCTTGCCCCCTTTAAATCAAATGGGACCCAAAGTTTAACAGAAAAATGGTATCTCAACTCGATTTTCAAGTGGTGGTTGAATGGATTATATTTCATCATACTTCATTCGAACAACAATTGAGGCACTATGTATCTTTTGAACTCATGTGACTGAACTCAGAATGAAACTCTAAGCTTCCTACGTACTTCGGTGAAGAGGATCAAGTCATACCGTAGTTCAGAATGGGTGATTTTTTTTATGTTCTAACTTTTGTCTAGGCCGCCTCTTTCGAGGTTTTCAACCTAGCAGACTCTTTTTTTTTTTGGTGGGTCGTACATAATTTAGACTCATGCGGGCCAGGAGTATAGGAACATGTAGTTTAGGCTCATGCGTCAAGGAGCGTTATAACTTCAAGGATAATACTTCTTCAAAAACTTGACATTGATAGGTCCGATTCTCATGCCATCTGCACCAACCAGCTTGTAAGCCCCACTTGAATAAGCTTCTTGTACGACATATGGCCCATCCTATTTTGAAGTGAACTTCCTTATCGGCTTGTGGGAAGTAATAATGGGTCTTCGCATGGCAAGAACTTGATCTCTTACTTGAAAGGATCTCAAGCGAACTCTTTTATTGAAGGCGCGAGACAATCGATCTTGATAACATTCACGACTCTGTTGAGCTTCTAACCTCTTCTCATCAAGAGCCTCCAACTCTTCTGATCGAAGTCGAGCATTTTCTTCATCAGTGATCCCTTCTTGAATAGCCAGTCGTAATGAAGGTATTTGACGCTCGAGTGGCAAGACGGCTTCAACTCCATAAACAAGTGAATAAGGAGTCGCTTGCGTTGGTGTGTGGTGAGTCATTCTATATGCCCCATAGAGCTTCTTCCATACGGTCATTCCAATCTCGTTTGGATTTGTAAACGACTTTCTTTAACAGGTTGCATAGAATTTTGTTGAATGCCTCAGCTAGACCATTGGAGGCAACATTGTACATCGAAGAGTTACGTTGCTTGAAGCCAAAAAGATCACAAATCTTGTTCATCAACCTATTATCAAATGTCTTTCCATTATCCGTTATTATGTAACGAGGAATGCCAAAGCGATAGATAATGTTTACTCGGATGAGGCTTGCAATATTTTCCTTCTTTACTTCCTTAAGAGCAACAACCTCAGCCCATTTTGAGAAGTAGTCAGTTGCAACCAAGATGTATAGGTGCCCACCAGAGGACTCTGGGTAATGGTCCAACAACATCCAATCCACAAGCATCAAACGGCCAGGATGCAACAGTCGGGTGCAACACTTTAGGAGGTTGATGAATAAAATTCGCATGGAATTGACAAGCCTTGCATCTTCGAGTGTAGTCCAAGCAATCTTTTACCATCGTTGGCCAATAATATCCCATCCTTTTTATATGGAAGTGGAGCTTTTGTCCAGACTGGTGTGACCCACATACCCCAGAATGTGCCTCTTGAAAAGCTTGGAGTGCTTCGTCTTCCCCTAAGCATCACAAGAGTACTCCCTCGAATGACCTTCTATATAGAGTATATTTGTAGTAAAGGAAGCGAGGTGCATGATGACAGATTTTAGTCCTTCTCCTCGGATTTTCTGGAAGTATCCTATAGCTTAAGTAGTCGATAATGGGTTGTCGCCATTCTTCTTTTTCAGCTTCAAAAACAGCAACACGATGCTTGAGTTTATTTCCTTCACCTTCAACCTCATTTGGCGGCAGTACTACCCATTTTTGGTAGACAGTAACTTGTGCTTGATCAGGCAGGGTTAACGATGAAACTAGGGTAGCTAAAGCATCAGCCTTCTTATTTTCTTTCCTTGGCACATGTTGAATAGTCACGTCACTGAGCCACCCCATTAATTTTTTAGTGTAATCATGATATGGGCGTAGTTCAGGCTTCTTGACCTCGTAACCACCTAAAAGCTGATTGATCACTAATTGGGAGTCACCAAAGACTTGAAATTGCAATTGCTTCATATCAACGGCCATTTCAAGCCCAAGTATTAATGCTTGATACTCAGCAACATTGTTGGAACAGAGTTGTGTCAAGGTGAAAGAGTAGGGCAAGACTTCACCTTGGGATATGACAAATACTACGCTAGCACCAGCTCCTCCACGATGCGCAGTACCATCAAAGTGCATCTTCCATGGAGGTTGAACTTCAATGACCATTGCGTCCTCATCAGGTAGTTTGTCAGTTAGCTCCTAGTCATCAGGTATCGGATGATCTGCCAAGAAGTCTGCTAATGCTTGTCCTTTTACAGCCTTTTGAGGGATGTACAAAATCTCGAATTATTAAAATTGGAGGTACCATCTCGCTAGTCGATCACTAAGAACAGGTTTTGACATCACAAACTTGATGGGATTTGCCTTAGAAACAAGATGGGCAACATGAGCTTGAAAGTAGTGCTTCAACTTTTGAATTGAGAAGACTAGCGCCAAACACAAATTTTTAATTGGCGAATAATTCAGCTCGTTTGGTGTCATCATCCTGCTCAAGTAGTAAAGGGAGTTTTCTTTCCCTTCACTATTTTCTTGGGCCAACAACGCTCCAACAGACCTTTCTTGTGCGAAATGTATAGTATCAGTGGCTTTCCAAGTATATGGGCTGCCAAAACTGGAGGCTTCATCAAGTAGGATTTAATGCTCTCAAAGGCATTGATACACGTTTGGTCCCATTTGAAAGGGACACTTTTCTTCATAAGGCGACTGAATGGTTGGCACCTCCCAGCTAGGTTTGAGATGAATCTCCTAAGGTACGCTAACTTTCCTTGCAGACTTTTCAATTCGTGAATATCCCGAGGCTAAGGCATTTTCAAGATGGCATCTACTTTGGCTTGATCAATTTTAATCCCTCGATGTCGAACAATGAAACAAGGAACTTTCCGGATGTAACTCCAAAGGCGCATTTTAATGGATTCATCCTAAGTTGGTACCTCTGGAGTAACTCAAACACCATTCCCAAGTCTTTTAAGTGGTCTCCCTTCTCTCTTGATTTTACCACCAAGTCGTCAACATAGCATTCGATATTCTTGTGGAGAAGATCGTCAAAAATATTCTGCATAGCCCTTTGATAAGTAGCACCAGCTTTCTTCAAGCCAAAAGGCATTACCTTGTAGCAATAAATACCCTTGGGGGTGCAGAATGCAGTAAGCTCTTCATCTTTTGGTGCCATGCGAATTTGGTTATAGCCCGACGAACCGTCCATGAAAGACATTACCCCGTAACCAGTAGTAGCATCAATCATCAGCTCTGGAATAGGGAGAGGGAATTCATCTTTGGGACACGTATTGTTGAGATCCCTGAAGTCAACGCATACTCGAATCTAGTCATTCTTCTTCCTTACACGGGATAATACTTAAAACCCATGTTGGGTATTTAATTTCCCGAATAAATCCAGCTTCAATGAGTTTATTAACTTCGGTTTCGATCAAGGGAACCAAGTCCGGCCTAAAGCGCCTTTGAGCTTGCTTAACAGGACGAGTGCCACTCTTGACTGCAAGGTGATGGAGTGCTACTTTAGGGTCCAAGCCAGGCATTTCTTTGTAACTCCAAGCAAATACATCCCTAAACTCCTTGAGTAACTCAATATAAGTGCTTTCTTCATCAACTTCTAGTAAAGCACTTAGGTAGGTGGGTCAGTGCCAAGGTTAACTTCTTTTAAGGCATCAATCGTTGCCTTCACCCCTGCTTCAAGTTCTGGCGGAGCATCTTTTGCATCTTCAACTTCTTAAGGGTCCCCATTATTAAAGAATATGTGATAACATGGTGAAACATCCTCCAATTATGTATTATCCTCCATTGAAGATGGAACACCATTCTCGCCTTGTACAGTAACATGATACAAAGAACTCACACTTTCTTCATCTTTGTCACGTTCCTTAATGTAAACGACAGTATATGGCTTTACTTTTGGTACTTATTTACATGAAACCACAAGTTTTGTTTGTCGCCTCATTCTAGAAGGAACCAAACTTTGGAAATCCTTAGAGATCTTCTGGATTTTGGGCAAAGCGAGTGTTCTTATGCTTTGAAATTTCTTTGGAACTTGTTCCCCTTCTTTAATGGACCTAATCTCTCAAACATGGAAGTCCTCACAGTTGATTTTCCAAGTCGATCAAAGACAAAAGGCTTGTTAGAAGCGACAGATTCATCTTCTACAGTGATATAATTGATGCTCGCCCTTCTTATGGAGATGCGCACTGGTGACGGTTGCTTGTATCCCAAACTTTCACGTGGTTGTCTCGTCGTAGCTTCTGATGGTAGATTCCCTAACTTTGAGGGCTCATTAGGATTGTATCCAGCTTTTACAAATAGCCTGTAAGCGTTAGGATCAAAACCTTCATTTGTTCGCTTTGTAGGGAGTGCCACATTCTGCAAACAATTTTGGGCCACAAACCTTGCAAGCGGTATTGAGGACGACTTTACTGCCTCAATTCGTTTGACCGGAAGAGTTAACCCCTTTAGCATGTTAGTTTGGATATTAGATGATTCACTTTCATCTTTCTTCTTTTTAGGGACGTATTGGAGCGGAGGAGTTACTTTCTTGCCGTGAGACACAATGTTCCCTTTATGAGACTTATTTGGGTTGGGGTGTACCTTCTGAGCAACAGCTTTGGTTTTGTCAGCAACCACCTCAGCTCTCTTAGCCGTGGACTCATTATCCTTGTCATTCATGACATCATCAACTTTTAGCTCCTTCACAATGTGGTTCTTCAAGTAGAACTTTGCATCGATGAAGTGTGACTCAGCCTCAGTGAATGGCTCGTCATCACCAATTATCTTCTTCTCGACTTCACCTTCGTAGTATTTCAAACATTGAGGTAGGTAGATGGAACCATTTTATTCTCATGTATCCAAGGCCTTCCAAGCAAGACGTTGTATGAAGTTTTTGCATCGATCACATATAGCCATGCACTTGATTGCATATCTTCAATGATGATTTCCATCCTGATCGCGCCTATGGATCTTTGCCCCTCTTGGTTGTATCCTTGGATCATCACACGACTTTCTGAGAGTTTGTTCATGGGAATACCAAGTTCTTTCACAGTGCAAATTGGCAAAATGTTCACTGAGGACCCTCCATCAACCAAAATTCGATTTACCCTTTCATCATGCATATAGCCAACCAGGTACAATGGGCGGTTATGAAGAGTGTCACCTAGCAGAAGATTGTCATTTGTGAACGTGACTTTTTCCTCACAAGCATTAACATCTTGAGGAGTGGACTCAATGAGGTTTTCCGAAGATGTTGCCAACGGTAGCTCATCACTCTTTTCTTTCCCTTCGTCAACATAGAAACAAGAGGCATCGATACCCCCATGGAAAATCTTCATGCGGAACCAACTTGGTAAAAACTCCTCCAAGGTCACTAGATTTTGTGGCTTTTGAGAGTGGTGCACCTCTACTTTTACTTTCTTTAAGTGCTTAACCGGATTCCATCTCCTTGGTCTTTTTACCATCATTTTCCTTGTTGGTTGTTCTACTGATTCTTTTTGTGGGATCCTTTTGTGGTGCCTACGACGAGTCACCAACGTCCAACCTTCATCATCATCAGGTTTATTAACTTCAGCTTTGTCGTTCTCCAGTAATTCTTCATCTTTACTTTCTTTAAAACCACATAATTCATCCGGACTAAATGAGCCAAAGGTGATAGATACTTGGTTTGTGCTTGCTTTCTCATCTTCAAGCACGATCTTCTTTTCGCGAGCCAAGTCCATAACTTTGTCCTTGAAGACAAAGCACTTCTCCAGAGGGTGGCTTACAAGTCGATGGTATTTGCAGTAATTTGGGTCATTTGTATTCTCAGCTTCATTTGGTCGCTTCATCTCCGGAAGCTCAATGAGATTTAACTCGAGGAGTTTTTCAAAAATAGTTGGCACATCAGAACCATAAATGGGTATTCTTTCTCTTGCATTTCTTTTAGAGTCAACTTTTCACATTTCTTTTAGAGTCAACTTTCCACTTGGCTTATCTTGAAAAGAAGTGGATTTCATACTCTCCTTCTTGCTCACCTTCGTCGTGAACTTTACAGGTGATGTGTTGACATTCATAGATTCTTTGCTTTCAGGCTTGGGTACGAATTTTCCCCACTTCCTGACTTCTTGCTTGTCGTTCCCCTTGCGAGGTTCATAGATGGGCAACCTTTCATTTCCAGTAGAGGCCATGCTCAATTTCATGTCATGGGCACGAGTTGCAAGTTCTTCAAATGTGCTAGGCTTGATACCTTGCAAGATGTAGCACAATCCTCGATGCATGCCTTGGATGCATATATCTATGCTTGAAGCTTCACTAAGCCTGTCTTTGCAGTTGAGGCTTGCATTCCTCCAACGATTGATAAAGCCGATAACTGGTTCACCCTTTTATTGACGAGTATTTGTAAGTTCTATCATACTCACAGTATGTCTCATGCTATAAAAGCAATTGAGTAATTCTAGCTCTAGTTGATCCCAGCTATCATCAGATCCAGCTTCGAGGTCTGTATACCAATCAAAAGCATTTCCTTTTAGCGAGCGGACAAACTATTTGACAAGGTAATCTCCATAAGTCCCAGTGTCGTTGCATGTCTCAACGAAGTGCGCCACATGTTGCTTTGGATTGCCTTTACCATCAAACTGTTGAAACTTTGGAGGTTGATAGCCATCAGGCATCTTCAACATATCGATCCTTGCAGTGTACGACTTTGCGTATGTAAGGGAGGACTTGACAGCAACTTCGTATTTATTCTTAATAGTTCCTTCAATGAACTCCTTCAGTTGATCAATGGGAATCATCCCTTTAGATGAGATAGGGAAAGCCTTAGTGGATGCTACTCGTATCGGGGGAGAATCAATCTCTGGAACTTCTGGGAGCTTGCCAGGTGCATGGGTGGATTCTTCTTCCATCAAGATTCTCACCTTGTCTGTTAGCTTGTCAATTCTAGCATCTTGATTTTGCATGCACTTGGTCAAGCCAGCGATTGCTTCCGTCAAGTTCGCCAACTGCTCTTCCACAGATAAAGTGTTTGTTACCATGGCTTGCATGATTGTTGTAGATGATGGGGAGTAGCATGGATTGTCACATAGATTGATTCTCGAATGGCTCACGCTACGCGGTATAAGTGGGGAGGATCCATCACTTGAAGCATCATCATCTTCCTTCACAGCCGAGTTCTTGGATCCGGAGAGGTCAAGCAGAGCAAGAGTTTTCTTGATCTTTCCAGCAACATCGCTTCCTCCTTCGAGTACGTTTGTGGAAGATCTTGCTCCTTTTGAAGATGAAGATCCGAAAACAGGGGTTGATGCGGACGGCACTTGGGGTGCTTGTTGTCCTAACGAGCTTGCTTTGCTCTTCATAACCGGTCCAAAGCTTCCAAAGGTAACATCGAGGATGCTTTCCACATCAGCATAGAACCTGGAATTAGCAGCCTTGGTGGAAGTTGAACTGGAGTTGATTTTCTTTGAAGCCATTTTAATGTTCTTGAACTTTGATGATTGAAAAGTTGAGATGAGAGGTAGAGATTGTCCCACTGGGCATGCCAAAATTTGTAGACAATAAATTGCGTCGAGAAAATAAAATCAAGACCGAAAATATCGCAACAATCGTAGTATATTATTTCAAATAATTGAGTGTACAATCTCTATGTATCCTCTGATTCTTCTTTTCAATAGTAAATAAATTCAAGGGTCTTTGAGCTTGATCTTGAATCTATATTTGTTTCCACGAACGATGATCTTGAATTCAACTAGCACAAACTTTGATTTGAACTCGTACTCCCTGAATCTTGACTTGTTCTTCGTTCTTGAGCTTGAACTCGATTTTTTAAGCTTGAAGTTCTTCGTTCTTGAGCTTGAACTTGATTTCTTGAACTTGAACTTGATTTCTTGAAGCTTGAAACTTGTAGAGAAATTTGCGGCATTTGATCCACGAGCTCTCTCTTGCTTTTTGTTATAACTTCTGGTGCTTTTCTGGGTTATGAAGACCCCTATTTATAGTTGTGGAAGGGAGGAATTGTGATAAGAACAAACCCTTTCCGACCAATCAAATTGAAGTGTGACAAGGACGCATTTGATTGGCCAGAATAGGTCACTTGAACACGCGGCGCGATTTCATTGGCCTTTTAATGTGATTTGGCATGCCTTGTCGTTTTGACATGTGGCATGATCCTATTGGCTCTTCCGTTTGATTTGGCGCGCCACGTCATTTGATACGTGGCACCAAACTGGGCCTCCAGGAGGATGACATTTTGGGCTTAATGAAGTGAGCTCATCACTTTAACCCAATTAAATAGGCTAGCCCAATGGATTAAGACTTATTTATTTAATCCATTTATATTAGACTTATACAATTAATTCAATTATATTAGCCCATAGTATTTATTTGGACCAATATATCTTGAATTTAAAATATAATCCAAACTATTTTATGGATTTAATTTTAATAAAATTTGTATGCCTATTAATGTAACGACCCGACTTGTCATTTTAACAATCTATGTGACATTCAGCGACTTAAGGTCCCGAGAAACTTCGTAATATGTATTATGACTTGCGTGTACGGTCGAGTTTGATTTTCAGAAGATTCGAAATTCAATATAAAGAACAATTCTCATTTTTGAAGCTTAAATGGAAAGAGTTGACCGGAGAGTTGACTTTTGAGCAAACGACCCCGGAATAGAATTTTGATGATTCCAATATCTCTGTATGGTGATTTTGGACTTAGGAGCGTGTCCGGAATTGTATTTGGAAGTCCGTAGTTAAATTAGGGTTGAAATGGCTAAAATAGGAATTTAAGTTTGAAAGTTTGACCGGGGAGTTGACCTTTTAATATCGGGGTCGGAATCCAATTCTGAAAATTTTTATAGCTCCGTTATGTCATTTATGACTTGTGTGCAAAATTTGAGGTCAATCGGACTTGATTTGATAGGTTTCGGCATCGAATGTAGAAGTCGGAAATTCTTAAGTTCCTTAAGCTTGAATTGGGGTATGATTCATGGTTTTAGCGTTGTTTGATATGATTTTAGGTTTCGACTAAGTCTGTATGATGTTATAGGACTTGATTTGAGGTTTCGACTAAGTCTGTATGATGTTATAGGACTTGTTGGCATAATTTGATAGGTCCCTAGGGGCTTGGGTGTATTTCTTTTTGGATCATTGGTTGAGAGACTAGTAAGGTTAAGAAATTTGGGAGTTTGACCATGGTCAATATCGGGTCAAGACGACCACTTTTCAGTATTTTGAGTGCTAGAGCAGGTCCGTAGCATGTTTATGATTGAAATTCATATATGGTTTGTGTCCGGAAGGTTTCGGGTGAGTTTTGGATGGTTAACGGATCAAAATTTGGACTTAAACAGCTGTTGGAAATTTCTATTGCTGGAAAAACATCGACATGAAAAACTGAGGTCATGAAAAATCGAGGTCATTAAAATCGATATTATAAAGGCCGAGGACCGACCGAAGGCCGCGGACCGATCGAAGGCCGCGGACCGATCGAAGGCCGAGGGCCTCGGCAGAACTGTGCGTTATAAAGCAGGGGACTTCGTCCCATTTTTCATTTTTGTCAAATCGGAGCTTGGGGAGAGGAGATTTTTGGGAGATTTTCAGAGAAAACATCGGGGTAAGTGTTCTTAACTCAATTATGGTTAGATTACCCGAATCTATCTTTTGTTTTCACTATTTAATTAGTGTTTTGAGATTGAAATTTGGAAACAATTAGAAATCTCATAGAAATGAATTTTTGAGATTTCGGTGTCGATTCAGAGTCGTATTTGAGTGAAACTGGTATGGTTGGACTCATAATTGAATTGTTTGTCGGATTTTGTGAGTTTTGCGAGATTCTGAGACGTGGGCCCCACGGGCGATTTTTGAGTTAAATTTCAGATTTTGTTGGAAATTAGTATTTTCATATGGAATTAATTTCTATAATTAGTATTCACTGAATTGAATTAATTTGGTTAGATTTGAGCTATCCGGAGGTAAATTCAAGCAAGAAGACGATTTTGAAATATCGGCCTAACTTCAAAAAAGGTAAGTATCTTGCCTAACCTTGAGTGGGGGAATTACCCCTTAGGCATTGAGTCTTATGTGAAAATTGTGTAATTGAAAAATCATGTACGCGAGGTGACGAGTACGTACTTGGTTTATATGTGAAAATTATATTGGTTGAAATTCGTAGACGTCCGTATGTATTAAATTGAAAAATTGTTGGAACTTAATAAATCCTTGATTTGAAATGCCTCATTCCTTGTTTGTTGAATTTATTTTTATATGATAATTTGGTGTGATTGCAACTTTGATTTTTATGTGAATCCCATATTTTTTTTGAGTTGTTATTTCCTGGAGATAATTTTATTATGGATTTTTCATCTGCAAACAATTAATGAAATTTGTGATATGTTGTAATATTTGAGCACTTGATGAGCCATTTGTGATATGTGAGCACTTAATGTGCAGTTGTTGAAATCATATTTACTTTGGGACTACGGAACGATATTCTGAGAGATCCCCCTGCATATTTACTTTGGGATTACGGAACAGTATTCCGGGAGATCCCCCTACCCTGCATATTTACGTTGGGACTACGGAACGGTATTCCGGGAGATCCCCCTGCCCTGCATATTTACTTTGGTACTATGGAATGGTATTCCGGGAGATCCCCCTGCCCTGCATATTTACTTTGGTACTATGGAATGGTATTCCGGGAGATCCCCCTGTATTGCATATTTACTTTTGGGACTACGAGACGGTACCTCGGGAGTGCCCTTTTGTCGATATTTTTCTATGAATGCACTTGCCTTTAGTTATTTTGTTTTTTCGTGATATGTAAATTCTTATCTTCTTCGGTGATGTAATAGTTGACTTTATTATTATGTGTTTTGTGCTCCTTGTTATATTGTGTTGGCTTGGGCTTTTTATTACGAGACTCTGAAGATTTATATTTCTGGTTTTTACTGATTTTTTATGACTGAATTGTTTTAAATAAAAGAAAATTTCTACTATGTTTTAAATTTATAAGTATTACATACAAATCGGTAGTTTATCTGATGTTTTAATTTAAGTGCAAATGTCATTTTCTTCACTCAAACTATTTCTAAAGTAAATTGATCGTGCGGATTCTTTTATATATTGATATATTGGCTCATGAGTTATCCGTACAGTTGTAATAGAAATATGGGCACGAGGTACCGTGGAAATATGAAAGTGGGCTGAGACCCATATTTTTATGAATATGAAATGAGGTGTCACGAGGTGACTTTTATTTGAAAGAATTATATTCAAAATATTATTTCAAAGAATTATATTCGGAAGGTACTTATTCGAAAAAAATTATATGTGAAAGATTTATATTTGAAGGACATGTTTAATTGATTGTACTTGTGTTCGTTATTCGTCTGAGCAATAATTATGATGTTCTTGTTGCCTTGCTGTTATATCACTGGTTGATTGGTTGTTATCATTACTAGATATTTTCTAGTACTATTGTATACTGCTATATTGTACATGTTATTTGACTAGTGAGTGTCTTGACTGTACCTCGTCACTACTCCACTGAGGTTAGTCTTGATACTTACTGGGTACCGATTGTGGTGTACTCATACTATACTTCTGCACATTTTTGTGCAGAGCCAGGTATTGAAAATATCGGACTCGGGCAGAGTTAGTGTGTTGATCACAATGATTCGAGATAGAGCTGCTTGATCGTTGCAGTCCCTTGGAGTCTTTCTATTTTATTGTACTGTCAACTCTTATTCGAACAATATTATATATTCAATCTTTGAGATTCATTGCGTATATTCAGTTAGAGTTAGTGACTTAGTATTACCAGTCTTGGGAAAGCGTTATAATTATTTTCGCTGTTGGTTTCGACACGTGTATTAAATTATTTGTTTTAAAAAAAATCGCTGGAATTGTAATTGTAATTGGCTTACCTAATCTTAGAGACTAAGTGCCATCACGACGCTTGTGGTAAGATTTTGGGTCGTGACAATAAAATACTTCGGGTAAAATCCATGCCCAGGGAAGATCCATCCCTCAATATAAAATCAACCGCGCTCACTATGGGGGGTGCAGACTCTGTAGGGGGTCCTTCAGCCCAAGTGCTATAATAGCAAGATCCAGGCATAAATAAATAAAATATGTTGCGGCGTGTGCCCGATCCCATAAATATCACTCAAAATCTCTAGTTTTCCGGGCTCTCAATGACATAAAAATCAACCCGACATGATAATATGATGTATCAATGAATGATAACAGAGACTAAAATATGATATGCAAATGATAGATGTGGCTGAGTACAAAATTATAAATTTAAACAAGTAATTCAATAGCAATAAGACCTTTGTGGGTCCCAAGAATATCGGCACGTAGCCTAAACATGATCTTTAACATGAGTCTCAGCTCAGTTTTCTCTAACACGTGGAGGATATATGGATAATGACATGATTATTTGATTATGCAACTCACGGAATCAATTAAGTCACAATTTGTATGGTGCACGCCCACACGCCCGTCACCTATCATATGCGTCACATCCAAACAATTCATATAACACGAAATTCAGGGATTCATACCCTCAGAACAAAGTTTAGAAGTGTTGCTTACCTCAAACCGTGCAAGCTCTTTATTCCAATATGCCTTTGCCTCGTGAATCGGCCTCTAAACGCCTCGTATCTAGTCACAATTCATTCGATACAGTCAACACGAATTACAGGAATCAATTCCATATGAAAATACTAATTTTCTAATTAAATCCAAAATTCAACTCAAAAATCGTTAGTGGGGTCCATATCTCGGAACCCGACAAAAGTTACAAATTATGAACGCCCCTTCAACCACGAGTCCAACCATACCAAATTTACCAAATTCTGACATCAACTCGACCCTTAAATTCTCAAATCTTATTTTCAAATCCCTAGGCCCAAATCCTTGAATTTCACCTCAAAAACACATAATCTAGTTGGAATAATTGATGATAATTCATTGACTAACAATGATCATAAGTAACTTATCTCAAGATTTTTCATGAGTTCTCTCTGAAAAATCGCCTCAATCGATGTTTGAAATGTCCAAGAATGAGAAAATCTCGGACCCCTATGTTTTGTACACTGTCTAGAGTTTTCGCACCTACGAAACTTTTAACCGCATCAGCGGTCCCGCTTTTGCGGTAAAGCTTCCGCTTCTGCGATTAACTTCGCTTCTGCGAACAAGTAGTCCGCTTCTGCGAAGAAGCCTGGCCCTCCGCGTTCCACTTCTGCGATCAACAAGCCGCTTCTGCGGCTTCGCAGATGCGGCAAAAGCTATGCACCTGCGCGTACTGCCCAGCCCCTTGCCAGGATGCTTCTGTGACCATTTTGTCGCTTCTGCGGTCGCACACCTGCGACCAATTCCATAGCAGGTGCGATTGCACCAGAACTGGAAAATTTCCAGAATTGTTCTAAGTCCAAATTTCGATCTGTTAACCATCTGAAACTCACCCGAGGCCCCCCGGGACATCAACCAAATACACTAATAAGTCTTAAAACATCATACGAACTTAGTCGAGGCCTCAAATCACATCAAATAACGCTAAAACACGAATCACACCCCAATTCAAGCTTAATGAAACTAAAAAATTCCAACTTCTACATTCGATGCCGAAACCTAGCAAATCAAGTCCGATTGACCTCAAATTTTGCAAACAAGTTAGAAATGACATAACGGACCTATAATAATTTTCAGAACTGGATTTTGACCCCGATATCAAAAAGTCAACTCAACTTAAACTTCCTATTTTCGCCATTTCAAACCTAATTTAACTACGGGCTTTCAAATAATTTTTCGGACACACTCCTAAGTCCAAAATTACCATACAGAGCTATTGGAATCATTAAAACTTTATTCCGGGGTCGTTTACACATAAGTCAACATTCGGTCAACTATTTCAACTTAAGCTTTAAATCTTGTAACTAAGTGTTCCAATTCATTCTGAAACCTCCCCGACAAATCACATAATTATAATTGAACACAGGATTAGCAGTAAATGAGGGAACGGGGCTGTAATACTCAAAACGACTAGCCGGATCGTTACACCAGCAGTGTGTTCAAAGTGACGTGTTATTCACGGGTTCAAAGTTCTGCTTATTTTATTCGCCAAAGCTAAACGGAGACTACCATGTATGGTTTATTTGATTCTTTTTCAATCAAAATATTTCCTAGTAAAATAACTCTTAAAACTTAAAATTTGTTTAGAAATAAGCAACTAATCTTAAAAGTATGTTTTTAACTAAAAGTTACTATTTCTTAAATAATAATTTAAAAGTCAAGCTCTACAAAATTTCTTCAACAAAAGCTCTCTACAAACTACAAATTCTCTCGACTCTCTCTTTCCTTTGGTTTTATGCTTAGGTTTATTAGTAAAATTCTATTATTGTCTTTTTGTTATTTTAATTTTGATTTATAAAACTATAGTTCTATTAAAAGTTTTTTTATTATTTAGCTAAATATTGCATAGTTTGATTTTTAAATTTGGCAGACCAATCATTAACCAAAAAAAATGACTTTTTAAAAGTTTGAACACCCTTGGCTGAATTCTTGGCTACGCCACTATTTGTAGTCCAATTATTCAAACATACTTTATCAATACTTATTTTAAAACAAAAATTAGCAATACCAAACATTAATATAGCTTATAATAAAAATTAGCAATACCAAACATAACTCTAATTCCAATTAGTTGAATTGCGATAACTAGAGCAAAGTAAACTAATTTTTGTGTAACAAAGAAAGAAAAGTGATTTTTGGGTAATGAACAACAAAGTTGAATGACTTATAAGTACAAAAAAATAAAAAGTGACTTTTGGAAAATGAACACAAAGCTGAAATAGAGGGACTTTTGGTAGTCACTGGAACAGTTTTCAAAATGTAAAAAATGATCATTAATTAGAGGTTATAATTTCACACCACTCTTTTTCTCTTGAATTTTCTTTAAATTTCCAAAATCTCAATTATTTAATGGAATTATTTACGTACCGATTCAAATTTGTACATATCGTGATCCTTCTTTGTTGTATCACGACCAGTATCGAAAATTTACTTTACCTTTTCAATTTTCTGTAAATATTTTTTTTTTTGAAAAATCAAACCCATTCTTATGTATTTTGTAGTCCAATTATTCAAACATACTTCATCAATACTTATTTTAAAATAGAAATTATTAATATAGCTTATAATAAAAATTAGCAATACCAAAGAAATATAGCTTATAATAAAAATTTGCATCAGTGGGAACACATAAGCGTAGGGAAAAGTGAGAGAGGGGAAAGTACGTGCATGTGCCATAATTGTAGACTCCGTCATATGATTTTTTTTTAATCCCTATATATGTGGAACTTAAATATTTGCTGCTTTCAAACTGTGGAGTGATCCAGAAATTGCACTGCATCTTGTCACTCCTTTTCTCAGGAATCAATCCCGTCAAATGCTCTCCTCTTTTTCATCTTCTTGTTCTCTCACATTTACAGATCTACTCCAAAAAATAGTTAAGAAAATATAACGTTAATGCTCTTCAAGCTATAACCATAGTAGTGGCGGCATAAGATTTTTACTAAAGGATTCAAAATATAAAAAAATAAATAAACAAAGAAATTAAAGGAATACAACATACTATGTATATATAAAAATAATTTTGGCTTTATATATGCATTATAATTTACAGGAAAAAAAAACAGTGGCTAAAATTAATGGAGTCAAAGCGCGACAGCCTCAAAAGCTAGCCCATCACAAGAAGCTTCTGTTAAACCCGTCCTGGAAGGACAAATTAAGGAACACTGAATGTGGAGCTACAGACCCGGTACACATTTACATGGCATGCTACACAATTATTAATAAGTTCAAAGTTCAAACTTCATATTCCTGAGTTGTAGATAATAATCTAAACTGATGCAATCTCTCGGGCTTCACTTAACCTTACATCAAACAAAGTTGCCTCCTATATATTCATTGAAGATTTGTTTCCTTGGTTTCCTTTTTCAATCAGACCAAAAAAGAAGTATCAAGGCATTCAAAAAATTACAAAATTCAAATAAGAAAGACAAATCTGGAAAAAAAAAAAGGAGCTTTTACAACAAGAGTATGAAAATTCACAAGTAAATCTCCATCCATTGAGGCAACAAAGTGGCAGGTTATTGTCAAGTAAATGAACTGATGGGAATTGAAGGTCAATTCTGCTTTGGCATGACAAGATGCAACGGGCATTTCAGATGGGAAATATCAAATAATGTTCCCGGCACGTATATTTGAATCCATGATGCCTGAAAATATAAACCAAGTTTGAGATCATACTAATTGTTCTTATAATCTTCCATAATTCACACAGTGAAAAGCAACTTCAAGACAGAGAAATAGAGACAAGAAATGAACTAGAAGTGAAAAATCAACAACTTAAGGGGATTAGGTATCTCTCTTGGTGAAATGAGCTCACCCACCTTCCACCATGTAGGTGGAAGTCCCAATTTCCAATTTGTTGCCCTTCTGCCTACCTTTCCCTTCCCCCTTATATTATAAAAAAGAAGAGAAAAAAGCATAAATTGTACAGGAAAATTTAAGCTTTTAATTGTGGCAGAAGCATAATTATACGGCCAGCTCTTTTACAGTTTATTTACCGATGCCGCTCAGCCTCCACGGAGTAAAACAAACTTGTAAAATTAAAGAAATTCAAAGTTGAATTGTTATCCACATATCAACATAGAGATCTATCATATCATTATATAAAACATCATTTGGAGAACCACATATTTTAGCTCAGTCAGCTGTAGCTACTTTTCAAGATTCAGCAAAGAATATTATCTGGATTCTCCCTATTCAGATTTAAACCCCTAAAAGTTTAGTTCATTAACAAAAGAAACAGAATGTTCATAATGCCCTTTGCGAGACTTGCAACTTCATAACAACTACAGGTTGTTATGCAAGCTTTTTTATCAGAACTATGAATTGTTAAATAAGATTGATTCCTTAGAACTTATGCAAATTCCACAGCAGAAATGTTTTCGAACATTCTAAAAATGGAAATATGCCACATATTCGTAGGATGCAGGTAATAATATGATTTCCTTTGTATGGTGTTCCAAAATCACTACTCCTTGAGTTGAGGGTCTATCGGAAATAACCTCTCTACCTTCACAAGGTAGAGGGTAAGGTCTGCAACTTCCTGAATGGTCTGAAGATTTGCAGGAATGGAATAGAGAAATGCATATTAAATGTACTTATAATGGTGTTCAATTATCAGGAACAAAATTTAGAGACTACCCTCCGAGTCCAGAACCAGAATGATGTCTTTTAGGACTCAAAGCACCAAAACAGGTGAAAAAAACTGGTGACCTTTTTATATATAGCGCATGAAATATATGCGCTATACCTTAACGGCACGTTTGTCCGTTAAGGTATAGCGCATGAACACATGCGCTATACTTGTTAATTGACTGACCCGCAATAAATGGTGGGTATAGCGCATGTAATTTATGCGCTATACCCACCAATTATTGTACGCATCGAATATTTGCTTACTTAAGGAGCTGCATTCCTTCTTCAAAAATTCATTCTTCAGCATCCGAAATATTTTGTATTTTTCTTACTCAATCCGAAATATTTGTATACTTAATTTTTTCTGCATTTTGCCATAATGTCTAAAGAGCGAAAAATTAGAGTTGCAATATACTATGGGGGAGGTTATCGTGGATAATAACTCATTACACTATAGTTGTTCTCCACAGTGTATTGTTAAGTTGCCACTCACATTGGAGTACGATAGATTGGTATCTTTGATTTGTAAAAGAATGAGTGAGTAAACATTCGGTTAATATTAAAGTAACCGGAAGATATCCATATTCGCTAACTCCACAAGGGGTTGCTTGTTATGCTGAGTTTAACATCGAAGACGATGAAACTCTGAAAGACTTTTTGAAGAATCCGGATGAACACCGGGAACTTCTTGTGATAAAAATGCTGGAAATATACGTCAAGTCTGAAGACGTCCACAATATTGAGGTTCCGCAAAATAGGGATAACACTCAATCATCTGGTGGTGTTTTTGGAGCAGTTTTATCCGAACAGGTTACCTTTGAAAGAGTCTGGCCAGATCTAAACTTATCTCCACGGGTGAATGAGGAGCGAGAACATAATTTCTTCCCAAGTTTACATAATTCACACGCCGAGTGGTATATTTCAATTTTCCTTGTTGTAGTATGATTTTTTTTATGTATCATATTTGTACTAACACTCGTATCTTCCAAAGGGGGTACCAGCAAGATATGAATTTTACAAGTTATGAACCAACCAACAGTTGGAATATGCCAATTTTGGTGGTTTGGATCATGCTGGATGTGTAATCTAGGTCGCGGACGTTGGAAGTGTAAACAAGTTGTAAGTTATTAATATTGAAATAGGTATAGCGCATATATTAGAAGCGCTATACCTATCTGTCTTTTTAGATTCAGGTATAGCGCATCTAATATATGCGCTATACAAAAACTTTGACCGGCTTTTTAAAATTAGATATAGCGCATGTAATTCATGCGCTATACCTTAACGGACAAACGTGTTGTTAAGGTATAGCGCATGAATTTCATGCGCTATATATAAAAAGGTAACCAGTTATTTTTTTCACCTATTTTGGTACTTTGAGTCCAAAAACACAACACTTTTGGTTCCGGACTCCTACCCTCCCCACCGACTTATGGGATTATACTAGGTTTGTTGTTGTTGATGTTCCAAAATGTGTGGAATCTTCATATTATGACAATACTAACACTGATACTAGTAAACAATCCTGTCACATAAATGGAGGAGTACAAATAGAGATGGGAGGCATTAAGAAACTGGAAAAGTAAGTATAAGAAATTTGGAAAAGAAAAAGAACAATTGGATATAAACAACAAGCAGGATGTCCGTGAAATGATTCGAACAGACCTCTATTATTAAGGGGAAAAAAGTTTATTTGAAAGACATTTAATTCGAAATGAAATGCTGGCAGGCAGTACAACACTTCTACATATTTATCCCAGAGAGAGAGAGAGAGAGCGCTTCTTACATCACAACAAATTTGAATCAAGTTCACTAACCTTACAGGAAAAATCACTGTATTTATGCCTTTTCTACTGCATTTAGTCAGCATAAAGTTACAGGAAGCCTCATTAACAATTGTCTCAAAGGAATCTTTCACACAGACATCTTATCTATTGTTCTCCTAATCTGAAACTTTGACGCAGGATTAGAGTCAAAGATAATCAAAACCATTAGCATGTCTAGACAAAACAGATTGATGAGCAGCGTGCGGACCTACACTTACCCAATTTTACAAAATTTGGAATATCAATTACCCATAAATACACCATTTAAGTATGAAAATCGATAAAAGCTAACAAAAGGCATCAATCTTCTAACAAAACTTAACCAGCAACCCTGAGGAGCTCGTATCTAATGATGGAGACTTCAAAACAACACAAACATCTAAGACAGCCACCAAAAAGAAAGTGGACCATAAGTGTATCAAGGAAGACATTTGTGATTGAAACATGATCAGCTGAGCAAGGATGCCCAGATGAATTATAACAAAGCATAGCTAACTTATTATCCTTTCAGAAGTGATGGAATTGTGCAAAGGTTCCACCTAATCAAGTCTTTTACTTTCTGATTTCATTCTTATAGTTATTTTGCTCAATACACTTGTAAACTCCCCAAAAAAATAAAATACACACAACAAACACATGTATGATTCAGATCTCACTTATCTCCATGAAAGTCCTGATTTACAATGGTATTATTTGTATACCGAAACATTCAAAGAATCATCTTTACACAATCCACAGACTCTAAGGAATCAGGTAAAGTCACAGACCACACACTATCCAATAGCATACAAATCAAGTCACACTAATTAACGCTTAGCATGGAAAGTCACAGACCAAACAACAAAAAAAACACTGATTTTCTTTTCTATCCATTCTTTTCCATTAGTATAGGAATGTTCAATTATTTTCTTAATCAAAAAATTATCCGCCTTATTTGGGCCCATTTCATTTCAAAAAGATCTAAGTCTCCAAAAAAATCCTAAATTCCTAATGGCATTAACACTGAACCAATAATGTAAGGGAATAACACTTACATAGAACAAGACTCAAAATCTTCAACCTTCTTCACCGAAAAGGCGGCGAAGGCGTGAAGCCAAGCGGCCAGTGGGGTCAAGAGCAGCTTCAGCAAGCAAGCTTTGCCTGATATGATGCATTCGCTGAACTAGTCCTTGTTGTTCTTCCTCCAGCGCAGCATTATCCTCCATGAGATCATGTATCCGATACTTTTGCCCGAGTGATCGAATGCTCAATAGAAGGATTCCAGTCATAGCGAAGAACTGTATGAAACTGTCTTTTCTCTTCATTGCGTTTGCAAAGAAGCTTAATGACTTGTTAGGGTTTTGGAATCTGCCGGAAGCGGCGGAGCTTGGTGTCGGTATAGGGGAAGCCATTATTAGGGTTTCCTGAAGCTGCCGGGAAATGATATCAGCGGAGGCTTGTAAATGATGCCCTTAGGAATTTGCAGCAGTCCGGCCGCCAGCGGGTGAGTGATTTTGGGGAGAAAATGGCAAGTTCTTGGTTTTAGCACCACATCAAAGTATGAGAAATGTGAAAAATACAAAATAGTCCCTTATGTTTGAACGTGGTTTAAAATAGTCTTATAATATAGGAAAAAGGCTCAAAAATGACCTCGTGCTATTCGAAATAGATCAATTATAACATGCGTTTAAACTTGAGTCCAAAAATGATTTTGCCGTTATAGAATGGGTCTAATAATGCCCTTGTGTTATTCGAAATGGATCAATTATAACCCTTGTTTAAATTTGAGTCCACCAATGACCCTCCCATTAAATAATGGGTCTAATAATGCCCTTGTGTTATTCGAAATGGATCAATTATAACCCTTGTTTAAATTTGAGTCCACCAATGACCCTCCCATTAAATAATGGGTCTAATACTGTTATTTCTCTCGGTTAGTAATGATTAGGGGTGTAAAATGAATATTTAAAAACCGACAGAACTGTGCCGAACCAATTTTTAGGTTTATTTTAATAAACCGTAGGTTTTTATATAAATTTATAACCGTATCGATAATTAGGGTAGATTTTTTATTTTATAAAAATAAATCGAAAAAATATCAAACCGTATCGAATAAATTTACATGTGAAACATATATTTATATATTAAGTTTAAAAATAATAATGTATTAAAATTTGTACATTATTTATATTAATACATTATTATTTACAAATATAAATATTAGACTCATTCTTATTCGACCCATTCTTTATAAATATTAGACCCGTTATCATTTTAAAACTTAATATATAAATATCGAACCGTACCGAATAAATTTACATGTGAAACATATATGTATACTGGGTCTAATAATAGGTCCGATATATTTACATGTAAATTTATTCGGTACGGTTCGAATATATTTACATGTGAATCATATATTCACATGTAAATTTATTCGTTACAGTTCAATATTTTTTTGGTTTATTTTTATAAAATAAAAAAACCTACCCTAATTATCGGTACGATTATAGATTTATATAAAAACCTACGGTTTTATTAAAAGAAACCTAAAAATT
>AWOL01S0003808.1:88460-110499 GCA_000715115.1 Nicotiana otophora
TTCTGTCGGTTTTTAAATATCCATTTTACACCCCTAATCATTACTAACTGAGAGAAATAGCAGTATTAGACTCATTCTTTAATGGCAGGGTCATTGGTGGACTAAAATTTAAACGAGGGTTATAATTGATCCATTTCGAATAACACAAGGGCATTATTAGACCCATTCTATAACGGCAAGGTCATTTTTGGACTCAAGTTTAAACGGAGGTTATAATTGATCTATTTCGAATACCACAAGGTCATTTTTGGGCATTTTGCCTATAATATATATAGAACAATAAAAGAAGAAGAAGAAGAGTATTGCAAAAAAAAGTACGGAGATAGAATTCTTATTGATTTGGGATGATTTACAATTGAATAGAACCCCTCTATTTATAGGGAAAGAGTGACTTAGCCACAAAGTAATAATCCCCAAAATCTCTCTAAAATATAGGCATCCACCTTAAATACAATTCTATTTATAACGCTCCCCATTGAATGTTCATTCAACAGATAATGTGCCTCATTAAAACCTTAACTAAAATAAAATCCAGTGGGAAAAAAAATTCTAGAGAAGAAAAAAGAGCACACATGTTTAGAAATACGCCTTTTGGCTGCCTCGTTAAAAGTCTTGCAAGAAAAACCTAGTGGGAAAAAACCTTGTAAGGGAAAAAGAGCACAACGGTATTAACTCCCCCTGATAAGAGAATCAATTCACATCCTTGGGCCTTCGCATCCCAATCTTGTACACTAATTTCTTTAAGGTTGATGTCGGTAGAGATTTGGTGAACAAATCAGCCATATTATCACTTGAACGAATTTGTTGCGCATTGATATCACCATTCTTTTGAAAATCATGTGTGAAAAATAATTTTGATGAATTGTGCTTTGTCCTATCTCCTTTTATGAATCCTCTCTTCAATTGGGCTATGCATGTTGCATTGTCTTCATATAAAATCGTGGGTAGTTTGTTGTCACGACCTAAATTCCATTAGAGGTCGTGATGGCGCCTAACATCGATGTCAGGCCAACCAATAATAATTGATTAACTTAATTACTCATTTCAGTATTTTTGAAATCATAATTTCCTTCAATTAAATAGTAAGAGATAGACTTTACAAAGTAAATGATAGTATTTTCACAACTACAATACTGAACAACTCATAATCACCCCCAAAATCTGGTGTTACAAGTACATGAGCATCAACTAAGAAATATATTAGAAATACAACATTTGTCTGGAAGTACAATTAGACAGGAGAGGATAGATAACTCTGATGGAGACTCGGTGTGCTGCGAATTTGCAACATGGGATGCAGCTCACCTAATTCCCCGAAATAGTTGTGCCTCCGCGCCCATAAGTCTGCTAGACATATAAGCACTTGCACAAAAATGTGCATCAAGTGTAGTATGAGTACGTAAATTAACGCGTACCCAGTAAGTATATAGTCTAATCTCGAAGAAGTAGTGACGAGGGGTCGACTCCGACACTTACTATGGACTAACAATAAATACCGATATTATACTTAAGCATGGATTGTATGAAAAAGTTGTAAACTCAATAACAAGAAGTGAGTGTACAATTCTTTTATTAATAGAAATTTTTTCCAAATTTATTCTCGTTATTTAACAATTTATATCTCAAGCCAAAGAAGCAATATCAATTATAATTGGTTCCAAAGATTTATCATGCGCAAATTATGCCGAGGTCGTACAGCCCGATCCAACATACTCCCTCCGTTTCAATTTATGTGAACTTATTTCCTTTTTAGTTCGTGCCAAAAAGAATGACCTCTTTCCTTATTTGGAAACAATTTACCTTTATACAATGATTTATAGCCACACAAAATATATGTGCCTCATTTTACCCCACAAGTTCAAAAGTCTTCTCTCTTTTCTTAAACTCCATGCCCAGTCAAATGGGTTCACATAAATTGAAACAGAGGGATTAATATTTAAATTGTGCACTACCGAGGGTCGAACGGCACGAACCATAGATGCATCTATCTCCTACCGAGGCGTTCGGCCCGCTCCACAAAAGAGAAAATACATTTACAACAACCAATTCAAGATTTATTAAAGGGCAATTATTCAAAGGAATACCAAATTCTCATTAACGGTCAAAAAATAAAGTTTAACCTTTTATAATTCCTTTATCAAGTCTCAATATGATTTAAGCAATTAAAGTAACAAGTAGGGTACAAATATTGTAAGTATAGCATGGTATGGGTCCTAGACTACCCGAACAATGGCATAATTAGTAGCTACGTACGGACTCTCGTCACCTCGTGCGTACGTAGCCCCCACAAATAGAAGCACATTTTAATTTAATTCGCCTATGGGGTTAATTCCATCTTACAAGATTAGAAAAGAGACTTATCTCGCTCCGAAATCCCATAACCGGTTTCAAAGCCTTTCCAACAACTCAAGCAGATGTCCATCGCTCCAAAACTAGTCAATAAATATAATGACCCATAAGGTCATCTTATGTTTTAGAACTCGATTATGCGCTCTTAAGCCTTAAAAATCTTATTTTTACACTTCTCGATTTACGTGCACAGTTCGGACGTGTTTTCGAAAAACAGTTATGTTGAAAATTGATGAAAATAAGAATTTTGCCCTAAAAATTAATTTTAGTTGACTTCGGTCAATATTTTTGATAAACGGGCCCGGATCCGTATTTTGACGGTCCAGGTGGGTCCGTATCAAATTATAGGATCTGGGCGTATGCCCGCAATCGAATTCGGAGGTCCCTAGCTCGAGTTATGAATTTTTGAAGAAAATTAAAAGTCTGAAAATTATTTATTTTTAAAAATTGATTGATGTTTGGCATTATTAGTACCAGGTCCATATTTTGATTTCGGAGCCCGATATGGTTCATTATAGTATTTAAGACTTGTCTGTCAAATTTGGTGAGAAACGAAATTGGCTTGACGTGATTCGGACGTTCTGTTGTGAAGATAGAAATTTTAAAGTGTTCTTGAGAATTTCATTTGATTTGATGCTAAATTCGTAGTTTTAGGTGTTATTTTGGCAATTTGATCGCGCGAGCAAGTTCGTACGATATTTTTAGACTTGTACGCATGTTTGGTTTGGAGCCTCGAGGGCTCGGGTGAGTTTCGGATAGGCCACGGGATATTTTAGACTTAAGAAATTCTGGTGTTTCTGCTATATCTGGTATCTGATATGCTGTGCTTCGCGATCGCGTAGTCACTCTTGCGATCGCGAAGGGGAACCTGGGCTGGGGGAGGATTTACTCTACACGAACGCGAGACCATGGTTGTGAACGCGGAGCATCGGGGGAGTTACTCTACGCGAACGCGACCTGTCGAACGCGAACGCGTAGCTTTAGCTAGGCTGGGCAGGGGACCTGGGAAAGCTCTATGCGGACGCGAGCCCTTTCACGCGAACGCGAAGGTAAGGCAGGCTAAACCTTCGCGAACGCATAGAGCCATCCGCGATCGCGTAGATCCTTAGGAGGCTGCTCTTCGCGAACGCGACAGTGTTCACGCGATCGCGATGAACACTGTCGCCCAGCATTTAACAGAATCCAAAAACGGGATTTAGCCAAAAAAAATTGTTTTCTCAAAAACCAAACGGTGCGAGGAGAATTTCAAGAGTCATTTTCTTCCCCAAAGTGTTGGTAGTAATTCTAAACCCTTTTCTTTCAATTACCCATTATATTTCATGAATTATCAACCTAAAATCTAGAGTTTTCATGGTAGAATTTGGGGTTTGGATAGAAACTAGGGATTTCAGAAATTTGGGGATTTAGACCTCAATTTGAGGTCTGATTCCAAAACCAATTATATATCCGGGCTCGGGGGTGAATGGGTAAATGAATTTTGGTCTGAACCTCGAGTTTTGACCAAGCGGGCCGGGGGTTGATTTTTGACTTTTTTAGAGGAAAATTTGGAAAATTTATTTTATGCAATGTAATTGATTCTTTTAGCAATATTTGATATTATTGAGTCATTTTTGAATAGATACGAGTGGTTTGGAGATGAATTCTAGAGGAAAAGTTGTGATTGAGAATTAAGTGGCCTTCGGAGTAAGGTAAGTGTTGTGTCTAACCCTGACTTGAGGGAATTAGGAACCTTAGACTATTTGCTATGTGAAATTCATGTGAGCGGCGTATATGTGAGGTGACGAGTACTTATGTGCCGCCAATTTACCTGCTTTCCATGTTTTCTTCCGTTTTTCTTATACTGTCTCTTTCCTATGCCTAATTGCTACGTGTTTATACCAGTGTTGTTAAATTGATCATTCTTATCATGTTTATGGATTTTCTGGTGATAATTGAGTATTTATTTCAAAGTTGAGATTGATATTGCGGAACAAAATATTGAAGTAAGGCTTGTACTTGTATTCTATCTCAGTGTTATTATTTATGCATTTTATTATGGTAAGGGAGAGTATTAATGCATTAGGTGCCTTGCCTTAGCCTCGTCACTACTTCATCGAGGTTAGGCTCGACACTTACCAGTGCATGGGGTCGGTTGTACTAATACTGCACTCTACACTTTCTTTGCAGTTTTTGGTACCGGCTCTGGTTGATCGAGATTTTAGCTGTTGGACCGCTATCCGGAGACTCAAGGTAGATCTGTCGGCGCTCACAGACCTTGAAGTTCCCGCCTATCTTTTTCGTTCTATTGTTTCTTTCATTCAAACAGTTGTATTTCTTTCAGACTATTACTTGTAGTGGATTCTAGAATGCTCGTGAATTATGACTCCAGATCCGGGTGGTAGTAATTAATACAGTCTTTATAGTATTCTGCACTTATTATATTTCATCTTAGCTAATTATTATTATTTACTAAAAGGAAATAAATATTTGGTTTAGTGATTCTCTAACGTTGGCTTGCCTAGCAAGTGAAATATTAGGCGCTATCACGGTCCCGACGGTGGGAATTCTAGGTTGTGACAAGTTGGTATGAGAGCACTAGGTTGCCTAGGTCTCACGATTCACGAGCAAACTTAGTAGAGTCTGAAGGATCGGTACGGAGACGTCTGTACTTATCTTCCAGAGACTATGAAGTTTAGGAACAAATCTCACTTCTATTCTCCTCTGTCGTGCGATTTTGTTTACTCAATACTGATTGAATTCTTCTATTCTTATTCTCTCGCAGATGGCGAGAACACGTACCGCTTCCTCAGCTGAGCAGTAGCCAGAGCCTCCAGTGGCAGCTCCTACGAGGGGCATAGGTCGAGGCCGAGGCCGTGCTAGAGGCCGAGGTAGGGGCAGGGCTCAGCCCAGAGCCCGAGAAGCAACCCCAGCAGTGGAGCCTCAGATAGATCTTGACGAGGAGGTTCCAGCGCAGACTGTTCCTGCCGGACCAGCTCAGGTTCCGGAGGGGTTCATTGCCACCCCAGTACTTCAGGATGCTTTGGTCCGTTTGGTGGGCCTTATGGAGAGTGTGGCCCATACTGGCGCATTTTCCATGGCACCAGCAGTCTCTCAGGCTGGAGGAGGAGCCCAGACTCCCACTACTCCCACTCCGGAGCAGATAGCTCCCCAGTATCAGGCTCCAACAGCTCAGCCAGTCGGAGTAGTTCAGCCGGTTGTTGTGCAACAGACCGGTGATGGGTCAGCTATGTCTTCTAAGGCTTTATGGAGATTGGACAGGTTTACCAAGCTCTTCCCAGTTCACTTTAGTGGTGCTCCTTCAGAGGATCCCAAGAGTATCTCGATAGCTATCATGAGGTTCTACGGAACATGGGTATAGTGGAGACCAATGGGGTCGATTTTTCTGCATTTCAGATGACTGGTTCAGCCAAGAAATGGTGGAGAGATTATTTGCTGACCAGACCAGCTGGGTAGCCTGCTCTTACTTGGGACCAGTTCTCTCAGCTCTTCATAGAGAAGTTTTTTCCTATCACATTGAGAGAGGAGCATCGCCGTCAGTTTAAGCGTCTCCAGTAGGGAAGTATGACTGTTACTCAGTATGAGACCCGTTTTGTGGATTTGGCCCGTCATGCTATTCTTCTACTTCCCACCGACAGAGAGAGGGTGAGGAGGTTTATTGATGGACTTTCTCAGCCTATCAGATTGCAGATGGCTAAGGAGACTGGAGTGAGATTTCTTTTCAAGCGGTTGCTAATGTCGCCAGACGAGTCGAGATGGTTCTTACTCAGGGAGGTCAGGGGTCTGACAGGAGACCTCATTATTCCGGTGAGTTTAGCGGTTCCTCGTCTAGAGGCAAGGGTACTTTTGGTAGAGGCCATCCTCCCAGGCCATTTCATTCAGCACTCCAGGCATCCCACGGTGTCTCAGGTGGTCGTGGCCCTCTGATGCATTATTCTGACCAGCTAGCCTACAGTGCACCACCAGCTCCTATTAGTGCACCTCCACTCCAGAGTTATCAGGGTGGTTATTCAGGTCGATAGGGTCAGTTTCAGGGTCAGCAGTTACAGCAACCAAGGTTATGTTATACTTGTGGTGATCCGAGGCACATTGCTAGATTTTGCCCTCGGGCAACGGGCAGCTCACAGCATCAGAGTTCACGTGCCATGGTTCCGGCACCAGTTGCTGCATCACCTGCTCAGCCAGCCAGAGGCAAAGGTCAGGCAGCCAGAGGTAGAGGCCAGACTATTAGAGGTAAAGGTCAGGCCGTTAGAGGTCGAGACCAACCGGCTAGAGGTCATCCCAGGGACGTAGTTCAGGGTGGTGGGGCCCAGCCCCGGTGTTATGCTTTTCCAGCCAGGCCTGAGGCTGAGTTATCTGACGTTGTTATCACAGGTACTGTTTCAGTTTGCAGTAGAGATGCTTCGGTTCTATTTGATCCGGGATCTACNCTATTTTTCTTCATATTTGGTTGTGCCTCGTGATTATTTGAGTGCTCTTGTGTATGTGTCTGCACATGTGGGAGATGCTATTGTGGTAGATTGTGTTTATCATTCGTGTGTGGTTACTATTGGGAGTCTTGAAGCTCGTATAGATCTTCTACTTCTCGATATGGTTGATTTTGATGTCATACTGGGTATGGATTGGCTGTCACCCTATCATGGTATATTAGATTATCACGCCAAGACGGTGACCTTAGCCTTGCAGGGGTTACCTCGATTAGAGTGGAGAGGGATTCTTGGCCATTCTGCGAGTAGGGTTATCTCTTTTGTGAAGGCTCAACATATGGTCGAGAAGGGGTGTCTAGCTTATTTAGCTTATGTCCGCGATTCTAGCGTGGAGGTTCCTTCCATGGATTCAGTGCCAGTTGTTCGTGAGTTTCCAGAGGTGTTTCCTGTAGACCTGCCGGAGATGCCACCCGACAGGGACATTGATTTCTGCATTGATTTGGCTCCGGGCACTCAGCCCATTTCCATTCCGCCAAACCGCATGGCCCCACCAGAGTTGAAAGAATTGAAGGAACAATTACAAGATTTGCTTGATAAGGGCTTCATTAGACCTAGTGTCTCGCCCTGGGTGCACTTGTGTTGTTTGTGAAGAAGAAAGATGGATCGATGAGGATGTGTATAGATTATCGACAGTTGAACAAATTCACCATCAAGAACAAGTACCCATTGCCGAGTATTGACGATTTATTTGATCAGCTTCAGGGTGCCCAGGTGTTTTCGAAGATTGATTTGAGATCTGGCTACCATCAATTGAGGATTAGGGAATCTGATGTCCCTAAGACAGCTTTTCGGACTCGATATGGGCATTATGAGTTTCTAGTTATGTCATTTGGTCTGAAAAATGCCCCAGCAGCGTTCATGAATTTGATGAACCGGGTGTTCAATCCCTACTTGGATTCCTTTGTGATTGTGTTTATTGATGATATCTTGGTCTACTCCCACAGTCGAGAGACCTGGTGGTTTGCTTCAGAGAGCTGGTGGTTTGCTTCGGAAGATAGAGATTCCTGAGTGGAAGTGGGAGCGTATCACTATGGATTTTGTTGTTGGACTCCCACGGACTCAGAGAAAGTTTGATGCAGTTTGGATCATTGTGGACAGGCTGACCAAGTCAGCGCACTTCATTCATGTGGCAGTTATCTATTCTTCGAAGCGATTGGCAGAGATTTACATTCGTGAGATCATACGTCTTCACGGTGTGCCCGTGTCTATCATTTCTGATCGAGGTACGCAGTTCACCTTGCACGTCTGGAGGGCAGTATAGCGTGAGCTAGGTATGCGGGTTGAGTTGAGCACATCATTCCATCTTCAAACGGACGGGCAGTCCGAGCGTACTATTCAGATCTTGGAGGATATGCTCCGCACATGTGTTATAGATTTCGGAGGATCGTGGGATCAGTTCTTGCTCCTTGCAGAGTTCGCCTACAATAATAGCTACCAGTCGAGTATTCAGATGGCTCCCTATGAGGCATTATATGGTAGGCAATGTCGGTCGCCAGTTGGGTGGTTCAAGCCGGGAGAGGCTCGGTTGTTGGGCACAAACTTAGTATAAGATGCCTTGGATAAGGTCAAGATTATTCAGGATCGACTTCGCACAGCTCAGTCCAGGCAGAAGAGTTATGCTGACCGTAGAGTTCGTGATGTTGCATTCATGATCGGAGAGGGAGTGTTGCTTCGGGTATTACCCATGAAGGGTGTAATGAGATTCGGAAAGAAGGGCAAGTTGAGCCCTAGGTATATCTGACCCTTTGAGATTCTGGAGAGAGTGGGTGGGGTGGCTTACAGACTCGCATTGCCACCTAGTTTAGCAGTTTTTCATCCGGTATTCCATGTGTCCATGCTTCGAAAGTATCACGGCGATCCGTCCCATGTGTTAGATTTCAGCTCTGTCCATTTGGACAAGGATTTGACTTACGAGGTGGAGCCAGTGGCTATTCTAGCCCCGCAAGTTCGCCAGTTGAGATCAAAGAGTTACCCTTCAGTTCGAGTGCAGTGGAGAGGTCAGCCTATTGAGGCAGCTACTTGGGAGTCCGAGTCTAATATGCGGATTAGATATCCCCACCTTTTCACCAGCCCAGGTACTTTTTTATGTCCGTTCGAGGACGAACGGTTATTTTAGAGGTGGAGAATGTGATGACCCAAAAGGCCATCTTATGTTTTAGAACTCGATTCTGTGCTCTTTATCCTTAAAAATCTCATTTTCACCCTCCTCGATTTGCGTGTGCAATTTGGGCATGTTTCCGGAAAATTGTTATGTTGAGAATTGATGAATAAGAATTTTTGCCTTAAAAGTTAATTTTAGTTGACTTCGGTCAATATTTTTGGTAAACGGGCTCGGATCCGTGTTTTGATGGTCCCGGTGGGTCCGTATCGAATTATGGGTCCTGGGCGTATGCCCAGAATCGAATTTGGAGGTCCCTAGCTCGAGTTATGATTTTTTTGATGAAAATTAAAAGTCTGAAAAGTATTTATTTTTAAGAATTGATTGATGTTTGGCATTGTTAGTACTAGGTCCATATTTTGGTTTCGGAGCCTGGTACAGGTTCATTATAGTATTTAAGACTTGTCTGTGAAATTTGGTGAGAAACGGAATTGGTTTAATGTGATTCTGACGTCCGGTTGTGAAGATAGAAATTTTAAAGTGTTCTTGAGAATTTCATTTGATTTGGTGCTAAATTCGTAGTATTAGATGTTATTTTGGTGATTTGATCGCGCGAGCAAGTTCATACGATATTTTTAGACTTGTACGCATGTTTGGTTTGGAGCCCCAAGGGCTCGGGTGAGTTTCGGATAGGCCACGGGATATTTTAGACTTAAGAAATTCTGGTGTTTCTGCTATATCTGGTATCTGATATGCTGTGCTTCGCGATCGTGTAGTCACTCTTGCGATCGCGAAGGGGAACCTGGGCTGGGGGAGGATTTACTCTACGCGAACGCGAGACCATGGTTGTGAACGCGGAGCATCGGGGGGAGTTACTCTACACGAACGCGACCTGTCGAACGCGAACGCGTAGCTTTAGCTAGGCTGGGCAGGGGACCTGGGAAAGCTCTATGCGGACGCGAGCCCTTTCACGGGAACGCAAAGGTAAGGCAGGCTAAACCTTCGCGAACGCGTAGAGCCATCCGCGATCGCGTAGATCCTTAGGAGGCTGCTCTCCGCGAACGCGACAGTGTTCACGCGATCGCGATGAACACTGTCGCCCAGCATTTAACAGAATCCAAAAACGGGATTTAGCCAAAAAGAATTATTTTCTCAAAAACCAAACGGTGCGAGGCGAATTTCAAGAGTCATTTTCTTCCCCAAAGTGTTGGTAGTGATTCTAAACCCTTTTCTTTCAATTATCCATTACATTTCATGAATTATCAACCTAAAATCTAGAGTTTTCATGGTAGAATTTGGGGTTTGGATAGAAAAATTTCAGAAATTTGGGGATTTAGACCTCAATTTGAGGTCTGATTCCAAAACCAATTATATATCCGGGCTCGGGGGTGAATGGGTAAATGGATTTTGGTCTGAACCTCGAGTTTTGACCAAGCGGGCCGGGGGTTGATTTTTGACTTTTTTAGAGGAAAATTTGGAAAATTTATTTTATGCAATGTAATTGATTCTTTTAGCAATATTTGATATTATTGAGTCATATTTGAATAGATACGAGTGGTTTGGAGGTGAATTCTAGAGGAAAAATTATGATTGAGAATTAAGTGGCCTTCGGAGCAAGGTAAGTGTTGTGTCTAACCCTGATTTGAGGGAATTAGGAACCTTAGACTATTTTCTATGTGAAATTCATGTGAGCGGAGTATATGTGAGGTGATGAGTACTTATGCGCCGCCAATTTACCTGCTTTCCATGTTTTCTTCTGTTTTTCTTATACTGTCTCTTTCCTATGCCTAATTGCTACGTGTTTATACCAGTGTTGTTAAGTTGATCGTTTTTATCATGTTTACGGATTTTCTGGTGATAATTGAGTATTTATTTCAAAGTTGAGATTGATATTATGGAACCAAATGTTGAAGTAAGGCTTGTACTTGTATTCTATCTCCCTATTGTTATTTATGCATTTCACTATGGTAAGGAAGAGTGTTAATACACGAAGGGTGATGTCGTGCCATATTGTGAGTGTAAAATCACGAAAGGTGATGCCGTGCCATATTGTGAGTGTAAAAGTACGAAGGGTGATGTCGTGCCATATTATGAGTGCAAAAGCACGAAGGGTGATGCCGTGCCATATTACGAGTGTTAATACACGAAGGGTGATGCCGTGCCATGATATGAGAGTTAATGCACGAAGGGTGATGTCGTGCCGTTTCTATTGATTTATGGTGAGACTGAGAGTAAAAGCACGAAGAGTGATGCCCTGCATTTTTCCTTTACTGTATTCGTGTTCCTGTTGATTTATAATATATTGGTTGTTTCAGTTATCATTCTGCTGTAGTTCTTTATCTCATATTTCCCCCAGCATGTTTCCCCCTCCCGATATCTCCTGTCTAATTCTTCATTACTGTTATTTGTATATACATTGTTAAACTGTACAGGTTGATTTGTAGGTGTCTTGCCTTAGCCTCGTCACTACTTCGTCGAGGTTAGGCTCGATACTTACCAGTGCATGGGGTCGGTTGTACTGATACTGTACTCTGCACTTTCTGTGTAGATTTTGGTACCGGCTCAGGTTGATCGAGATTTTAGCTGTTGGACCGCTATCCGGAGACTCAAGGTAGATCTGTCGGCGCTCACAGACCTTGAAGTCCCCGCCTATCTTTTTCGTTCTATTGTTTCTTTTATTCAAACAGTTGTATTTCTTTCAGACTATTACTTGTAGTGGATTCTAGAATGCTCGTGAATTGTGACTCCAGATACGAGTGGTAGTAATTAATACAGTCTTTATATTATTTTTCACTTATTATATTTCATCTTAGCTAATTATTGTTATTTACTGAAAGGAAATAAGGATTTGGTTTAATGATTCTCTAATGTTGGCTTGCCTAGCAAGTGAAATGTTAGGCGCTATCACGGTCCCGACAGTGAGAATTTTGGATCGTGACAATAAATATGCAAATACATAAATATATACTCTAATACTCATTATAATTCAATTTACAACAATTCCCAACTCCGCTCAAAAAGTCGATAAAAATCACCCTCGGGCCCACGTGCATGGATTCCGAAAATGTTTGAGGATGGAGTTCGCATTTGCGAACATTTTATCACTTTAGAGAATCTGCCCTCTTCGCATTTGCGAAGATTTTGGTCGCAAGTGCAACCTTGGCAGGGGTGGCTCTCTTTCGCATTTACGATGCTTTTGTCGCAATTGCAACCATCACATTTGCGAACCAGATGTCGCAAATGCGACGTTTGCGACTGGAGCAAGGGCTTTTATTTCGAGACTTAGCTCATTTCCCACTTGGACTTAGGCGATTTTTGAGAGCATCTTGAGAGGGGTTCCATCAACATCAAAGAGGTAAGTGATTCCCGTGTATTTTGAGTTAAATACTTGGATTATACATAGATTTTAACATGAAAATTCATGAAAATTTGTAGAAATTTAGGGTTTTGGTGGAAAACCTAGAAATTAGTATTTTTGGATTTTGACCATGAATTTGGGCATTAAATTGAGAATAATCTATATATTTGAGTTCGTGAGGCTATGGGTAATGTTTATCTTCGAAATTTTTTGGAATCTGGGCACGTGGTCCCGAGGGTGATTTTTATCGACTTTTCTAGCGGAGTTGGAAATTGTTATAAATTGGATTATAATGAGTATTAGAGTATATATTTATGGATTTGCATATTTATTGACTAGTTTTGGAGTGATGAGCATCAGTTTGAGCTGTTGGAAAGGTTTTAGAACAGATTATGAAATTTCGGAGCGAGGTAAGTCTCTTTTCTAAACTTGTAAGTGGGAATTAACCCCATAGGCGAATTGAATTAAAATGTGCTTCTATTTGTGGAGCCTACGTATGCACGAGGTGACGAGAGTCCGTATGTAGCTACTAATTATGCTATTATTCGGGTAGTCTAGGACCCATACCATGCTATACTTACAATGTTTGTACCCTACTTGTTAATTTAATTGCTTAAATCATATTGAAACTTGATAAAGGAATTGTAAAAGGTTAAACTTAATTTTCTTGACCTTTAATGAGAATCTGGTATTCCCTTGAATAATTGCCCCTTAATAAATCTTGAATTGGTTGTTGTAAATGTATTTTCTCTTTTGTGGAGCGGGTCGAACGCCTCGGTAGCAGATAGATACATCTATGGTTCGTGTCGTTCGACCTTCGACAGTGCACAGTTTAAATATTATGTTGAATCGGGCTGTACGACCTCGGCATAATTTGCACATGATAAATCTTTGGAACCAATTATAATTGATATTGCTTCTTTGGCTTGAGATATAAATTATTAAATGACGAGAATAAATTAGGAAAAATTTCCTTTTAATAAAAGAATTGTCCACTCACTTCTTGTTATTGAGTTTACAGTTGTTTCATACAATCCATGCTTAAGTGTAATATCGGTATTTATTGTTAGTCCATAGTAAGTATCGGAGTCGACCCCTCGTCACTACTTCTTCGAGGTTAGACTATATACTTACTGGGTACGCGTTGATTTACGTACTCATACTACACTTGCTGTATATTTTTGTGCATGTGCATATATGTCTAGCAGACTTATGGGCGTGGAGGCGCGACTATTTCGGGGATTTAGGTGAGCTGCATCCCATGTTGCAAATTCGCAGCACACCGAGTCTCCATCAGAGTTATCTACCCTCTCCTGTCTAATTGTACTTCGAGACACATGTTGTATTTCTAATATATTTCCTAGTTGATGCTCATGTACTTGTGACATCGTTTTTTGGGGGTGATCATAGGCTGTTCAGTATTGTAGTTATGAAAATACTATCATTTACTTTGTAAAGTCTATCTCTTACTATTTAATTAAAGGAAATTATGATTTCAAAAATACTGAAATGAGTAATTAAGTTAATCAATTATTGTTGGCTGGCCTGACAGTGATGTTAGGCATCATCACGACCTCTAATGAAATTTGGATCGTGATAACTTAGTATCAGAGCACTAGGTTCACTTAAGTCTCACGAGTCATGAGCAAGTCTAGTATGGTCTTGCGGATCAGTACGGAGACGTCTGATACTTATCTTCGAGAGACTACAGGGATGTTAGGAGCACTTCCTTTTCTTGATTTCTCATCGTGCGATTTGATTCCTTTGAGGCTTATGCCTTTATTTCTTTCCTATTCAACCTTATGCGAAGTGAAGCGTTGTTATCAATTGGTAATCAAGGAATTTTAATGGCACTACAGATGTAGTGCAGGATGTTTCTCCCTGCATATTTGACTGTGCTAATGTCGTCGCCTTGCGGAAGGATGTTCTTTTGTTCCAGCTCAGTATCGGTATTTTCTATGGTTTCGAGACTGTTCACGGGTTGCTACGATATCTATGAGTTGTTATAGCACAACATTGATGTAATGGTAGGATACTTGTTTATGTGTCGGGGCAGTGAATGATTCGAAAAGAGGTTTTTCTCAATGCATGATTCAGAGGTCCAGTGTTTTATTTCCAACGGAGGAAAGGCAATCGGACTAAGAATGGTTAGGTTTGGGTTGATAGAGTAACGAGACTTGGTATTTTCGAGCGTGGTGGAATCTTCATCCGTGATGTGATGTTGTCGTCCTTGATTGAATATGTTAAGCTCGCCGATGTTATGGCCTTCTTCAAAATCGCCTTTGGGGCAGAGTATTGTGAATGGTGCTAGGGAAGCGGCTGTTAGAGGTCGCAGTGTGCTGTGGTTTAGAATCGAATATGTGATCCTAATTTTGATGGCTCAAGAAAGATGATCTTTGAGGAGGTTTAGAGATGGCATCGATCTGTTGGTTCAGGTGCTACATAGATGAATTTTTATTTAAGGCAACAACTGGCAGCGAAGGACGAGGAAGGACATGTGGGAGGTGTCTTGCGGTGGTTAAACTTCTAGAAGGCCAAGTGTAAGAAAACAGAAGTCGAGTAGTTACTTAAAGGAGAGGCTCTGATACCAAGTTGTCACGACCTCTAATGGAATTTGGGTCGTGACATTTGTCACGCTTCAAATCACATTTGTCTTGAATAAGATGTATTGTAGACCTCAACCACACACATTCTCGACTTGCTTCATGAATAGTAATTATCTCAGCATGATTAGATGAAGTAGCCACGATTGATTGCTTAGTCGATCGGCAAGATATGGCAGGGCCTCCACATGTAAACACATAGCATGTTTGAGATCGAGCCTTGTGTGGGTCAGACAAATACCCAGCATCGGCATAACCAACAAGATTGGGACTGCAATTATTGCCATAAAATAAGCCCATATCGATAGTGCCTTTTAGATATCGCAATATGTGTTTGATTCCATTCCAATGTCTCCTTATAGGAGCAGAGCTATATCTTGCTAAGACATTAACTGAAAAAGTTATGTCAGACCTTGTTGTATTAGCAAGATACATTAGTGCACCAATTGCACTAAGATATGGTACTTTAGGACCAAGTAGCTCTTCGTTCTTTTCTTAAGGTCGGAACGGATCCTTAGTCATATCAAGTGATTGAACAACCATCAGAGTACTTAATAGATGTGTTCCATCCATGTAAAACTGTTTCAATACCTTTTATGTGTAGGCAGATTGATGAACAAAAATCTCATTTGCCAAATGTTCAATTTGCAAACCGAGATATAATTTTGTCTTTCCGAGATCTTTCATCTCGAATTCCTTCTTTATATAATCAATTGCCTTTTGGAGTTCTATAGGCGTTACAATAAGGTTTATGTCATCAACATATACGGCAAGTACAACAAACTCTGATGTTGTTTTTTTTATAAAAACACATGGACAAATGACATCATTTATATAATCTTCCTTTAATAAATACTCACTAAGGCGGTTATACCATATTCGTCCAGATTTCTTTAGACCATACAAAGATCTTTGTAATTTGATTAAAAATATTTCCCAGAACTTTGAATTATGTGCATCGGGCATTTTAAATCCTTCGAGAATTTTCATGTATATCTCATTATCAAGTGAGCCATAAAGGTAGGTTGTAACCACATCCATTAAATGCATGTCAAGCTATTCATGGACAGCAAAACTAATAAGATAACAAAATGTTATTGCATCCGTAACAAGTGAATATGTCTCTTCATAATCGACACCAGGCCTTTGTGAAAATTCTTAGGGCAATAAGGCGAGCCTTATATCTTTGTACCTCACTTTTCTCATTCCTCTTTCGTACAAAGATTCATTTATAGCCAACAGGATTAACACCATTAGGTGTTTGGACTACATGCCCAAAAACTTCACGTTTCACAATTGAATTCAACTCTGATTGGATTACTTCTTGCTATTTTGGCCAATCACGTGTTTGTCGACATTCTCCAACAGATTGAGGTTCAAGATCTTCACTTTCTAGCATAATTTTAGATGAAACATTATATGCAAAGACATAATCCACCACTATATCCAATCGATTCAAATATTTCTCAATATCGATTGGATTTATTAATAGTTCCTTATTTTCTTGAGTCTCAGGCTCAGTGATTTCCTCATGAATCTCATGATTAGTTTAAATCGTTTCATGAGACTATTTCGTAGTGTCATCTTGATCATTTATTTTCCTTTTTCTAGGATTTCGATCCTTAGAACCCAATGGTCTATCACGTTTTAGGCGTGCTTTTGACTCATTAGATATGACACTAGAAGATTATCCAACAGGGATATCAATACGGATTGGGTCATTCTCTGTATGGATATGTGATTTTGTTATCGTTTTCAGATCCGTAAATACGCCTGGCATTTGATTTGCTATTTTCTGTAAATAAATAATCTTTTGCACCTTTTTTTCACAAATAGAAGCACGTGGATCAAGATGAGACAATGATGGATTTTTTCCCAAAATTTTCCGTTTGGTTTCACTAATTTCTCCCCCTAATTTTGGAAAAAATGCCTCATCGAATCGATAATATGCAAATCGAGCAGTGAACAAATTCTCCCGTTAATGTTTCGAGGTAGGGAATAATGGAGGGAGATTCAAACCCAACATATATTCCTAACCTTCTTTGGGGACCCATCTTGGTGCGATATGACGGTGTTACTGTCACATATACTGCGCATCCAAAAATTCTTAAATGGGATATATTAGGTTCATGACCCAAAACTAATTGCAATGAAAAATATTTATGATAATTTGTCGATATGAGACGAACTAGCATTGCTGCATGCAAAATGGTATGACCCCAAACAGAAGTGGGTAACCTCATTTTCATGAATAACGGTCTTGCTATCATTTGTAGACGTTTAATTAAGACTTTGCAAGGCCATTTTAAGCGTGAACATGAGCTATAGGATATTTCACTTTTATCCCAATTGATAAGCAATAATCATTAAATGCTTGGGATGAAAACTCAGCAGCATTATCAAGTCGAATATACTTAATTGGATTATCGGAAAACTATGCCCGTAATTGAATTATTTGTGCCATTAATTTTGCAAATACGAGGTTGCGAGATGATAATAGGCACACGTGAGACCATCTAGAAGATGCATCTATTAAAACCATAAAATATCTAACGACCCACTAGGTGAGTGAATAGGTCCACAAATTTCTCCTTGTATACATTTCAAAAACGCAGGGGACTCAATCCCAACCTTTGTTGGTAATGGTCTAATAATTAACTTGCCTTGATAACAAGAAGTGCAAGAAAATTCATTATTTAAAAGTATCTTTAAATTCTTTAATGGATGTCCATTTGAGTTTTCTATAATTCGTCTCATCATAATTGATCCAAGATGTCCCAATCGATCATGCCAAAGTACAAAAGTATTGGAATCAGTAACCTTTTGGTTTATGATAGAATGTGCCTCAATTGCACTAATTCTTATCCAATACAGGCCATAAGATAAAGATGGAAACTTCTCAATAACCCTTTTCTGGCCATAGACATTCTTGGTAAGATATTCAAGACTATTCTCATCTATTGTCTCAATATGATATCTATTTCGACGGATATCTTTAAAACTCAACAAGTTCCTCTTGGACTTGGAGGAGAATATTGTATTATCTATGATAAGTATTGTTCCCCTAGTCAAAGTTATAATAGCTCTTCTAGAGCCTTTAATTAAATTACTACTACCAGAAATTGTAGTAACATATGCCTTACACATACTTAAATGAGAGAAGTATTTCTTCTCTTTGAATATTGTATGTGTCTTACATGAATCAATAAAACAAATATTTTTACAATTGGACTTTGATCCTAGTTTGTTGTGTAAGATATTCATATTTGCTTCCCATGGTTTGACATATAAAAAAAATATATGAATAAATATTAGTATTTTCAAAAAAAAAAAAAGGAAAAGAAACGAAGTCAAATCAATGATAGAGGGCGGTTGGATCTGGATTAACAACATAAAACGAATATAGAACGAATATAGTATTGAACGAGCACTGTTGTAGTCACTGTGGAATTAAACGAAATATTTATGCTTGTTCAAATTGCTTATTCCGTAATGATTGCATTTTTGAAACCAAGTCAATTTGGACTTGTTGTACCAATGTGTTACTACTACCACTTCAATTAAGAAAACAAAAACTTGAAAAAGAAAACAATATTCTTTCGTAAGTCTCAAGTATAAGGAAAAGTAATATTTTACTTTGAGCTATATACTGGAAATAATATTACTATATTTAATTAAAACGAACTAACATCATTTTATAAAATAAATATTACTATTTGATACTAATGACTACTACTCATGTAATGAACTATGATTACATGATGTTTATTCGCTAGCTATGACGAATAGGCAAATATAAAAAAATCAAACTACTCAATCATCTTTAACCACAGATCCATCACCGATCAAGTGGTATATCTTTCTATCAGGGTGCTCGGGTGCTCAAAGAAGTCTGTCACATCTAAGTGGGTGATATCAAATTTATTGTAAGAGACAAAATTAGCTTCAGGGCCTTTATTCTTTAAGGATGCTTGATAAAGCTCAACCAAATGTCTTGATGTACCACAAATATTTATCTAATGCCCTTTTCCACCGTAACGATAGCATTTAGTTTCTGAACCCTTTATCTTTGACTTCTCATCTTTCCCTTTTCACTTTTGATTTTGGTGGTTATTTTTCTTTGGGGGCCAAATACATAGATGACCCCTTAAACTTATCCCAGTTTCCACTTAGAAACCTTATCTAAAGGCTTTACCAATTGAACACTTGAACATAGTTGAAAGTGTGCCAATTAAACGCATTCGGCTAAAATGGGCGTGCGTCACACATTCTCGATGAGCGTGAATATGCTCTGTATTAATACTGATATGACACGTGTCAACATACAAAAAAGGGAAAAATATTTTATGGTATTATTTAATAGATTCTTAAAAGATTATCTCATCCTTCCGAGCGCCTCTGCAACAACATTTTATAGATGTATCTGTAAGCAAATTGATATACACCATCCAAAAGGGCCCGTTAGTAGTTTGCAGGAGTGATTCTTACTGAAAGCCTCTTGTTTTTTATAAAAAAAATTATATATTTCTTAATTTCATGATTGAAGTTTAAACTTCACGAGTAAGATTCTCAGAAAACTTAAACCATAAGAAGTTCATTAAAAATTACTCAAAAATATTGTAAATGGCTCTGGGTTTCTTCTTTTGCTTTAATCCATGCAAAGTGCATTCAGCAGAGACTTGTAGGATAACTTTTTCATCATCTTTGGTAGTCAGTGAGCATTTATTACTTATTAGATGGATAGGACAGATTGAGAAATGTTTCGGCAATTTCAAAATCAAATTTTTGGGAAACAAAATTGATTTTGGGAACTGCTCAGAAAACCAGCTCAAACAAATAGTACAGTTTGATTTTTGGAAACCAATTATGAGGACTTTATTTCGATTGGGACAACTGAAGTCACAATATTGGTCCATGAAAATATGGTTTGTCACCGGAAATAGTGGAGGGCATATAGTGGTGGCTGTGGTGGTAGTGATGAAGAAGATGGTGGTGGTTGTCGCAGTGGTAAAATGAAGAAGACAAACTGAAACGATGAAGAATGGCGGTAAATTATGGTGGTGCCGATGAAACCAAGAAGACGAGTGTTGTTTTGGGGTGGGGGCGGGGGGAGGTGGGCGATAGGCAAGAAAAATATTAGTACTATTTATTCTTTTAAAGTTATTGTCCACGTGTGATTTAATAATTGGCTGCTTTTGGCGTGTGAAAACCACGCCCTTTACATTGTGGGAGATTGTCAATTCTGTGTTTAATTGAAACACTTTCAGCTATGTAAGTGTTAAATAGGTAGAGCCTTTAGATAAGGTGTCTAAATGGAAAATTAGGGACAAGTTTAGGAGGCCATCTATGTATTTGGCCTTCTTTGGGGTATGATTAACACCAGGAAAATTTCTTCCTTGGCTACGACCATGGCCACGACCTTTTCCACGTTTAGCATAATGGGAATACACCTCATCCACTTCAGGCAATAGTGTAGATCTAGTGGTTGATTTTCGTGATTTCTCATGAGCAAATCGTTATTTCGTTCAGCCACAAGAAGAAGAAAAATCAACTTAGAGTACTTCTTGAAACCTTTCTCTCGGTACTGCTGTTGCAAGACAATATTGGAGGTATGAAACGTTGTGAATATTTTTTCAAGCATATCATAGTCAGTGATACTATCTCCACAGAGTTTCAATTTAGAAGTAATTCTGAATATCGCAGAATTATTGTGAGACCCCAGGTGTTTCTCTCTTCTCTTACGTAATATACGTAACGTGGCGTGGTTATATTAGGTATATATGATTGGGTATAGCATATTGGGAGAATAAGACTGAAAATGTGTGGTAATATCAAGGAACTAAACTAAAGCTTTAAGTCAAAGGAATCCCTTAAACAAAGGTTCATGGTTAAAGAAATGGCTCGGGTAGCACCCCGCGCGTTCGGAAGGTTTAAGTTAACTTGCACCTGTGGGATAAGACTAAGAGTGTATTATATGCTAATAATAATATGTTATGAGGTATTATAATATCACACTGGTCACATGTTAAGTTTTGAAGTCAAGTAAGTTGCGAAATAAAGGTCGGCAAAGTTATCGTAAACTTCTCTAATAAATTTTCTAAACTTTGGGTCAAATGTATCAGATCATTTCTCCCAATATATAAAAAGTTATGGGACCCACAACCTACCAAATCGAAGTTCTACGAGTCTAGCTTGTAACCAAAGAAATCTCACATCAAAGCGATATTGAAGTAAAAGGTTATGACTGTTTTACCGCGGACTGTCCGGGCTGAAATCGGATCGCGAACCGAGTTGGGTCAAACAAGTGGTATAAGTTAGAAAATCAGACTTTTAAGACCCCAAAATATTTCATCTTCGTCCCAAAACAGTGAGAAAGCTTAAGAGAGGGTTTCATGGTGTTCTTGAGTGATTAAGGTGCGTTTTTAATGATTTTCATCGTTAACGTTTGGCCCCGTGCCTAGAAGCGCAATCTCTATGCTTTATAATCGTTTTCCCCTTCTATTAGCTGTGTTTGGAGCTATTTTTGGAAGATAGGAAATTGTTGTTCTTGCTGGTTCTTCGGGATTTATACTTGGTTTGCCAAGATAATCATCTTGGGACTTTTTTATGATCGTTTTTATAAAGTTCTACGGGCGTTTCGTCAAGTTAGGGTCATATGGCAAATCTGCCGATTTAAACTCATTTATGAACTGTTTATAGGTGCGTATAAGCTGCATATATATAGTGGTTTCGAAACTTAGGACGTAAGGAACAACTTTTGTGAAGGAACTACTTCAGGTATTCCGACGTTCGTTGGAGAGGTATGTTAAGGCTAAGCTTCGTCCTTCCTTTTAGCACGAATTTTGGGAAATTCCTAAGACGCCAAATGTGATATTTTACTATTCTGTTGCTAGAAAGACCTTCTGTGAAAGGCATTGGTATCGTAGCTGAAGTATTTTCATGATGCTATTAGGTTGATATTCCACTCGTTCGGTTAAAAAAGGTATTCGACATCTATATATGTCATTTTGTCGGCTTTCTTAAATATATGTTCATATATATGAATTCTTATTCGTCTTTGGGTTGTGTGACTTAAAAATAAAGGCATTTAGTATTTGCGATCAGTCCTTCTTCCTTGTTAAAGTGTATTTTAAAATCTCTAAAGTGA
>AWOL01S0003809.1:529-10602 GCA_000715115.1 Nicotiana otophora
TTTTTTAGGAAATATAGTACTTTATTAGGACTTGCATTGTGCCATATTGAATATGCACCTCTTTCTTTTTGTTTACCCTAACATGATGTACCATTTTTCTACACAAACAAAGTGAGATGAAACCTATCTTGGCACTCTCAACTATTCTTTCTTTCCTGCACATGCTCCACAAAGTAATGTTAAACAGTTTTAGGTCTTTCTAATACATATTAGTTCAAACAAGGACATTTAGTTTTGAAAGAAGAAGTATTTTTAAGAGAAATATTAGTCACACATTGAAGGTTCTATATGTGATATAATATCAGCGGGTTGTATCACTAATGTCAAGAGCTTTCATGCGTAACCATACGTCCTTCCTGGTGTTCTAATCATTCTGAATGTAAGATATCCAAGAGATTATGTCTTCCTCAGAAAATTTCCTTTACCCATTCTAGAGGAGATGGAAAAGAGCATGAAGCAAGCATCAAACAATTATACACAAAAACATGAGTAAATTTATAAAGTAAAACAGAAAAGTGAAGTAATGGCATCTATCTTATTGATAGTTCAGATAGGAATACAAATTTCATGAGATTGTCAGCTTGGTCCGGATTCAGTTAGGATTTATGCCATATCACATAGTTGTAGTAGAGTGGCAGCCCGAGCATGAGATCTTATTAGTTTAGAGCCTAGGTATTTTGTCTTGTGAAAATTAACTTAAAAGTACTGCTGCTCTATTTCTAGTTTTTGTTCTTAGATAGTGCAGTTGTAAGTTTGTTTCTACGTAAATATAGTTTTTGAAATATTTAAAGATTGTTGAGATCCTCAAAAATCTACCTTCTTGCTCTTAATTAGAACTTGTTTTGAGACTCTATTTTCGCCTATTGTGATGGCTTAAAATCCTGCAGGTGAAACAGAGAAGTCAGTGACGAACCTAATGCTTGGATACCCACCAAAATCTTTAGTGCATGCTTTGTTGCTTAATTTCAGAAGTGCTCGAGGCTATTTTATGATTATTGGTTTTAAAGTACTTGTGCAATATCACACCATTCATGGCTTACAACCACAACAAAGGAAATGCTAATTTCATGCTTTGATTTGTTTCCTGTAAAGGTTCCGATATATGCAAGGCATATATCTTTGGAGTTGCGCGGTAGTATATGGTCTTGGGAAGGCAAACAACTATTACTGGAACGTTTAGCCAGAGATTAAGTGGATCTTCAGACATTTTCTATGTGGAAGACTTCTTCATGATCAAGAGTTGGAGAAAATTTAATGCGCATTTGTTGTATAGTTGTAACGATCCGACCGGTCGTTTTGAGCATTTGCATTTCACTCGGTAGTTTGAGAGCATGAGTAGCTCCGTATGATGTATTATGACTTATGTGAATTGTCGGTTTTGGTTTTCAGATTATTCGGAATCGATTTGGAAGAATGAATTTCATTGTTGAAGCTTTAAGTTGGATGAGTTTACCAAGTTTGACTTTTATGAATTTAACCCCGAAATGAAGTTTTGATGGTTCTGTTAGGTCCGGATGGTGATTTTGGACTCGGGCGCATGCCTGGATTTGCATTTGGATATTTCTAAAAAGATTCAGCATTAATCGCCAAAAGTGAAAAATTTGAAGGTTTGGAAAGTTCATAAGTTTGACCGAGAGTTGACTTTGATGATATCGGGGTCGGATTATTATTTCGGAAATTTAAATAGCTTCGTTATGTCATTTGGGACTTGTGTGCAAACTTTGGGTTCATTCCGGGTTGATTTGATATGTTTCGGCGCGAGTTTTGGAAGTTCAAAGTTCATTCTAGTTCGAATTGAGGTGCGATTCTTCGTTTCGATGTTGTTATATGTGATTTGAGGCCTCGGGTAGGTTCGTATTATGTTATGGGACTTGTTGGTATATTCGGACGGGGTCCCGAGGGGCTCGGGTAAGTTTCGGACGAGGTTCAGATCATGTTGGAAATTTTGGCTAAGGCTGGATTGGCAGAGATTCTGGTGTGACCGCATCTGCGGAGCTTTAGGCGTGTAACGACCCGGCCGGTCATTTTGAGAGTAATAGCCCTAATTCCCTATTTACTGTTTTCCCCGTATCTTTTTCTGCTTATGTGACTTGTCAAGAGGTTTTGTTTTTGGTTTCGGAGTGTTTTTGGACACTTAGTCCCTAAAACGGAAGCTTAAGTCTTAGGATTTTTACTGTAGTCGGAACTGTGTGAAAACGACTCCGGAATGGAGTTCCGGAGGATCCGTTAGCTCCTTTGGGTGATTTTGGACTTAGGAGCGTGTCCGGACTGTGAATTTGAGGTCTGTAGCTGATTTAGGCTTGAATTAGCGAAAGTCGAATTTTGGAGATTTTTACCGGTAGTGGTCTTTTTGATATCGGGGTCGGATTCTGATTTCGGAAGTTAGAGTAGATCCGTAATATTAAATATTACTTATGTGCAAAATTTGGGGTCAATCGGATGTGGTTTGATAGGTTTCGGCATCGGTTGTGGAAATTTAAAGTTTCACGTTCTTTAAATTTGAATTGGAGGGCGATTCGTGATTTTAGCATTGTTTGATGTGATTTGAGGGCTCGACTAAATTCGTATGGTGTTTTAGGATTGGTTGGTATGTTTGGTTGAGGTCCCGGGGGCCTCGGGTGAGTTTCGGATGCCCAACGGATCGATTTTTGGACTTAGGAGGTTGCTGAAATTTTCTGGTGTCTGAGTTCTGATTTTCTTATATGCGATCACGTGGGGTGATCCACGATCGCGTAAGCTAGCTGGGCGAGAGGATGGCATTGTTCTTCACATTCGCGGACAGTGGCATGCAAACGCGTAGTGAAGTGAGGTGGTGCTTCGCGACCGCAGAGACAAGGTCGCGTTCGCGTAGGGTTAAGTGGACCAAAGCTGGGCCACGCGCTTTGCTCATCGCGAATGCGTGAGGACATTCGCGATCGCGTGAGTCTGAGAGCCAGAGCATCACATTCGCGTAGAGTTATTTTCTGGGGCAGCAAAGTTGTTCTTCGCGATCGCGAGGCTATTTCCGCGATCGCGATTAAGGAATCACTGGGCAATATTAAACATTTCAAAAACGAGAGTTTGACCATTTTTATCAAAACTTGAGTTTGGGAGCTCGGATTTGTACGGGATTTTGGGAGGATTTTCAGAGATATCGATTGGGTAATGATTCTACACTCCATTTTGGTTATATTTTACTAATCTATCATTAATTTCCTCTTTAATTTCGGATTTTTGGGGTTGAAATTGGAAAAAATTGGAAGAACTTCTTCAACAAAGATTTCGAGTTTTGAAAGGGGATTTGTGGTCGGATTTGAGTAATTTTTATATGGTTGGACTCGTGAGTGAATGGGTATTCATATTTTATGACTTTTACCTGATTTCGAGACGTGGGCCCGGGTCAACGTTTTAGGGAGAATTTCGGAAGTTTTGTTAAAGTATTGATTTCATTAATTAGATGAGTCTATTATGGTTGTATTTATGATATGTAATTGCTTTTGGCTAGATTTGGGCCATTCGGAGCCGGATATTCGTGGGAAAGGCATTGTGACCGATTGATTGAGCTTGGTTCGAGGTAAGTGGTTTGCCTAACCTTATATGGGAGAAACACCCCTTAGGATTTGGTACTGTTTTGATATGTGAGCACCGTGTACGTAAGGTGACGAGTACGTACACGGGCTATTTGTTGAAAAACCTCGTTCTTCACTAAGTAATAACATATTTTCTTCTTATTTGAACTACACTAGCATATGTAACTATCCTGTTTAGTTTAGAATAGCATGCCTACGTGTCTTAACTACCTATCTGAACTCTGTGCAGCTTGTTTAGTGAAATTCTTGTTTCTTTTCCTTGACTTGAACTTAGTCTCAATTGTAGGTTTTCTTGCTGTAACTGTTATTTCTGTTGGTTGAGCTGCATATTTACTTTGGGACTACGGAACGGTATTCCGAGAGATCCCCTTGTACTGCATATTTAATTTGGGACTACGGAACGGTATTTCGGGAGATCCCCTTGTACTGCATATTTACGTTGGGACTACGGAACGGTATTTCGGGAGATCCCCTTGTACTGCATATTTACGTTGGGACTACGGAACAGTATTCCAGGAGATCCCCCTGTTCTGTATATTTACTTTAGGACTACGGAATAGTATTTCAGGAGATCCCCCTGCACATTTACGTTTGGGACTACGAGACGGTATCTCGGGAGATCCCCTGTTGTTATCTCTGTGTACTGAGCTGTTATCTTCTATAAATTCTTTCTTTTAAATTTCAGTCTTTATTTTACTGTAATATTTCGCTCTTGCCTTGCTTTATTATTATTTATACTAGTAGGGTCCTGACCTGACCTCGTCACTACTCGACCGAGGTTAGACTTGGCACTTACTGGGTACCGATTGTGATGTACTCATGCTACTCTTCTGCACATATTTTTTGTGTACAGATCCAGGTGCTCCTTATCAGTCGCACTATCAATGAGCCGGGACAGTTTTGGAGACTTTAAGGTATATCTGCCATGTCCGCAGACCTCGGAGTCCCCTTCTACTCTTTCCTATGTCCATTATCTTCTGTGTTTTTCTTTTGTTAGACTCTGATGTATAGAGATACTAGACTTTCCTTCTGTAGTTTGTGATTCACGATGTTCCGGGTTTTGGAATTTCTGTGTATTTTTGAATAGTTGGTTATTGTACACGCCAAGTGGCATGGTACCCAGTTATATTGTTATTGATACAATTAGTTGTTAAATTTATGTTTTTATTTCATTATCCTGTAAATTTTTGGCTTACCTAGTCGTAGAGACTAGGTGCCGTCATGACATCATACAGAGGGGAAATTAGGTCATGAAAGGGCGTATGTGCGGAGATGCAAAAGCGACAGTGTCATCGTAGAAGCGAGGTGTGACCTGGGCAAGGAAGATCGCCAGAAGCGACTTGAGCGCAGAAGCGCGTTTAGCTTCGCACCTGCGGTTGCACAAAAGCGGATGGAGATCCGCAGGTGCGAGGGGTCAGCTGGCTAATGGAGTCTGCAGAAGCAGAGCTCGTGTCGCAGAAGCGGCTCGTGTGTCCGCAAAAACAGAAATGGCTGGGAAGAAGCTTTTAAATCGAGGGTTTGGTCATTTTATTCATATTTGGAGTTATAGACCTCGGATTCAGACGATTCTTGAAGCGATTTTCACTACATGGGTTAGGGTAAGTGTTCTACACTCGATTTTGATTATATTCCGTGATTTTATCTTCATGTTTGGTAATTGGATTATGAATTTTAAAGAGAAATTAGGGGGTTTAGCCTAAAGTTTCTTAGAGTGAAGTTTTGAGTTTTGAACATTGATTTGGAGTCGAATTTGAGTGAAACTAGTATGGTTGGACTTATAATTGAATGGGTTATCCGATTTTATAAGTTTTGTCGAGTTCCGAGGCGCGGGCCCGGGTTGGACTTTTTGGTTGATTTTGGGATTTTGAGTAAAGATTCGACCTTTATCAATTGGAATTGTTTTCTTAGGCTTTATTTGATGTATTTGAGTTGCTTTTGGCTAGTTTCGAACTGTTTGGAGGTCGGTACGCATAGGATGGCATTTTTGGAGCGTTGTTTCGCTTGTTCGGTATTGGATTTGGCTTGTTCGAGGTAAGTAATACTTCTAAACTTGGTGCAGGGGGTATGAACCTCTAAATATACATGATATGTATTTGGTGTGGAGGTGATGCACATGCTAGGTGACGGGCGTGTGGGCGTGTACCATGTGAATTGTGACTCGATTATTTCTGTGGTACTGTGTAGTTACCTAATCTTATTTGTATTTATGAAATCGGTTATTTATTTAGTTACCCACTTGGTCATTTATGTTGTTGATTTATTTACTTACATTGCAATTACATACTCAGTCATACGCATTTAATTGAGTATCATATCTCAGTCTCTGTTACCATTTATTGATACATCACATCATCATATTGGGCTAATTTTTATGACATTGTGAGCCTGAGAGACTGGAGAGATTGATGACTGAGTGAGGCCAAGGGCCTGATGGTGAGGATTTATGATGGGATCGGGCTGCACGTCACAGCATGTTGTATTGATTTATGCCATGATTAGCTTGTTATAGCGCTTGGGCTGAAGGAGCCCCTCCGGAGTCTATACACACCCCCAGTGAGTGCAGGTACCTATTAAGTGCGAGTGCCGAGCGATTGGGAAGATTGTGTGATTGGGAGGACTGAGTGACTGTGACGACTGAGTGATTGTGAGGACTGAGTGACTAGAAGGACTGGGTGAATTGATACTCTGAGAGATTGTGTATGGTTTTATCACTGAGTTGCATTGCATTCGACATGCACACTTGACATGCAGGCATAGAGATGCATTTTCCTCATGTTGTACGATATTGCATCATTTATGACTTCATATATATATTGACATGTAGGCATAAAGATGTATTTTCTTCATGCCATTTGAAAATGAAACATTTACCTGTTGAAAGATTTGTGAAAAATCACAGTTTTACAAACATACTCGTATTTTAGTGATTTCGGTAAAAGATTTGGATTTTCACTGACATTCTTGAAAAGCATGCCTATTTTTCTGGAACTGTGAACGAGCTGAGCACTATATATCTGAGTTACTTCTTTTATCACTTTTATTATGTTGTTATGAACTGTTGTTGTCTATTGGTGTTGGACTCGGACCTTTGTTCCAGCCCGTCACTACTTTCAACCTAAGGTTAGGTTTGTTACTTATTGAGTACATGGGGTCGGTTGTACTCATACAACACTTCTGCACCTTGTGTCCAGATGTTAGATATTGATGTTGTTGTGATCGACGTGAGCTGGATTTAAAAAGGTACCTGCGTTCTAGCGGTAGTTGCCTCTTGTTCATGGTAGCCTTAGATTTATAAAAATTTATTTATGTACATTTCGAACAGATAATGTATTTATTTATTTCATGCCAACTTTGTAAATTCTAATCTTATAAGCTAATGATTTGTACTACCAATCCTTGGGAATTCTTGTATAAAAACAGTTTTATTATCATTTCTTTTCTTAATAAATCTCATTTAAATTGGATAGTTGTTAATTGGCTTACCTAATGGGTTGGTTAGGTGTCATCACGACTAGGTGAATTTTGGGTCGTGACAATAGTATTATAGCTATTTGATAATATTAGTTATTAGACCAAATTGTACTAGCTATTAGATTCAAACGGTTTACCTTTTTGGTTATGTAATTGCACTATGAAATTATGGATTAGCAGTTGCTTTGCTTAGGATTTAATGTAGTGCATTAAGCTCTTTGGAATGGATCTTATTATTATTATACTTGAATTTAAATATGTATAACTTGCAATAGAAAATCATGAAAAAATAAACTTTGGTGGCAATAAGATGGATCTTTACTGGAAATAACAAAAGTAGTATATGGATAAAGACCAATTGGCAGATAGTTTTGGTGGCCATTACATTTGCTGCTAAAAGGGTTCTTTTTGAATGGTCTTTATCGGCAATTAAATGAAGTTTACCGATAATAACAAAAGCCATATAATATATGGCTTTGGATATTCTAGGGAGTTTTAGTGGCCATATTAGTTACCGATAAATTATTGCCGCTAGAACTCATGGAATTTTAGCGGCAATAAAGGGAATCTGTACCAGCATTTGTTGTAATGGTCGCTAAAAGCGACGTTGGGTTCGCCGACCAATGATTAATTGCCGGTAAATATTTTTGCGGCAATTTTTATTGCCACTAAAGAACATATTAATAGCCGCTAAAAGGCACCTTTGTTGTAGTGCCATGACTCAACCCAGTGTAGCAGTTTCTCAAGCATCGGGTCCATGCTTCCACTTCCTATTTGGCAGCCCTCCGTGATCCCAACCTTGCTAGCAAACTTGACCCCTCTGCTTGGTGCATCGTCTAAGTACGATAGCGTGCCATCACTTTGTAACTTGCCATCCTCTTCAACTATGTCTGCCTAACTTTTCTTGCTACCACCATGGTCCATTTGCATGACACCAACATAGACTTTGAAATTCCTTACTTTTGGCTTAGATTCCAAACGCATCCCCCTAATGCAGGAGATCCTTCTTATGTCACTCTTGTGTGCCTGAGCAAAGTTCCCGATTATTGCTGAAGCTTCCCCAACTCTAAGCATTCACTTGCCCGATGCGATCCTTTACAGAAGTAGCACCCTCCCTTAGGCATGTACTCGCTACCGTTTTCCGCCCCCTTGTTGTTTCTCTTAGACCCATGTCTGTTATGGGGTGGCCCCTTGTCATTACCCTTGTACACCTCAGCTATGCTTTTCCCGTTGTTCTTGTCATGATCTACCCCACCCCTCTCGGCTTTGCCTTCTTTGGACTTGGCAGGCTCTATCTTAAAGTCAATGAGCGACTCGGCTACCGTTATGACCTCGTCCATGTTAGCTACTTGATGTCTTCTTAACTCCTGCTTTGTCCAATTTTGCAATCCATCCATGAAGTAGAAGAAGGAATCTTCCTTAGACAATGACGCAATTGATTCAACAATTGGATTATTAGAGTTATCGGGTTATTAGTTTAGGATTTACTTTTTTAACCATAGGAATCCTTTCGGGAGCGGTATGAGCTAATGAAGTGTGGAGGTTGTATTGGAATTGGGACCCAAAAAAACTTGGGCATTTGTTACTTGGATCGTATTTGTAATTTATTTACATAACTCAAACAAATAGAAATTTGCGGGGTTCAAATTCTGTATTTATAGGCTTTCTTATAATTTGGATATGCTATTTTGGGATAAATCTAGTAGGAATAGGGTTACATAGTTATGGTTCTTTTCCATCGACATTTAATTGAATTCAAGACAAGTTATTACAAATACAAGAGCGGGCGGCGCATTGTATGAACCAGNGCGCATTGTATGAACCAATATGCGGACCGTGTGAATCAAGATTTGCAGCATTAAGGTAGTGAACTCATGCATATACTCCCGAATTACGACCGTCCGTCGGAGCTCCCTTAGCTTCCACCTAGCCTCGTACACCACATTCATCGAGTAAAATTGCTCTTCAACTCCTTCTTAAACTACTCGCACGTCTCAATATTGCATAGCCTTTTTTTCATGTTGGCACAGTTTTGATGCCACCCCAGCACGGCAACCTCAGTCAAGTACATTGAGGCGTTGCATACCTTAATAACTTCATCATCCTCGACTACCTCAAAGTACTTGTCCATCCTCAAAAGTAAGTCATCCATCTCGCGTGTGTCCCGTACATCACCATACTCTTTTTGCTTAGGGACCTTCACATTTGTCCCTTTTGCAACTACCACGCCCTTGGTAATCCCGACCATGATTCCCTAAAAGCTTCCTTCTAACAATCTCTTGTATTCTTTCTTAAATTCCTTTAGTCACAACCTTTGCTCTGATACCATGTTGCACGTTGTCATGTCCTTAGTCTTGAACTAAGCACACGTACGCTATTTGACAACTTGCTCACGATCCTACTTGATACGACCCAAAATCCAACTATCCGTAATGACACCTAACCTCACCCGCTAGGTAAGCCAAATAACAACAATCCGATTCAATTAATATTTAACTGACTCTAATACACTCCCTAAGGACTGGTAGTACAAATCATGAGCTTCTAAGATTAGAATTTACAAAGGTGGTGTGAAATAAAAATACATCATCTATTTGAAATATATATGAACAGATTAATAATTCTGGAGCTACCAAGAACAAGAGGAAGCTATGACCGGATCGCAGGTACATGTTCCATGCCAGCTCCCATCATACACAGCAACATCAGCATCAGAAATCTGCACGCAAGGTGAAGAAGTGTAGTATGAGTACAACCGACCCCATGTACTCAATAACTAACAATCTTAATCTTTGGTTGAAAGTAGTGATGAGTTGGGACAAGGGTCAGATTCTAACTCCAATAACTAATAACATCTCATAACAATAAAATATAAAGCGACACAAGTAATAGTAACTCAATAATAAAATGCTTAGCTCGTATAAAATTCCGGAAAATAAATATTTCCTTTTCAATATAATAGTGAAACTCGAATCTTTTGCCGCAAATCACCGAAAATATGAGTAAGTCTGAAATATGTGACTTTTCTCAAAA